>APFE031530798.1:13443-41854 GCA_000404065.3 Pinus taeda
GATGAACATTGGTTATGGCACTGGAGGTTGGGGCATCTAAGCTTTTCACAAATAAGGAAAGCATGCAAATACCAGGCAGTTCGTGGTCTTCCAGATATCAAAATTCCAGACAACACCATATGCAAATCAGTCAGTTTGGAAAGAAAACCAGAACTAACTTTTCGGAAAAGGAAGGATCAGCTAGCATGCCTCTTGAACTAGTCCATACAGATGTTTGTGGCCCTTTTAGGAAAAGGACACCTCGAGGAGAAGAATACCTGATACTATTCATTGAAGATTTCTCCAGGTTTGTTTGGTTAGGTCTTATGAAGCACAAAGATGAAGCATTCGAAAAATTCAAATCTTTCAAAGCCTTGGTTGAAAATGAATCAGGTTACAAAATTAAGAACCTCAGGTCCGATAGAGGTGGAGAGTTTACCTCAAATGAATTTTTTGATTTTTGTGAAGAACATGGGATAAGAAGGGAATTCTCTACAGCTAGAACTCCTCAGCAAAACGGAGTAGTGGAAAGAATGAATAAAACAGTCCAACAAATGGCTCGTGCTATGCTTGATGAGTCTGGAACTCCCGCAACTTTCTGGGGTGAAGCTGCATATGCTGCGGTTGTTATTCAAAACAAAACAAATGTTCGGGTGAACAAAACTCAGACTCCTCATGAGCTATGGTATGGTGAGACTCCTTCGGTAAAGAACTTCAAAATCTTTGGGAGCAAGTGCTATATTGAGAACACTGATGAGCAACTTGGTAAACTTGAACCTAGAGCAGATGAAGGCATTCTTCTTGGTTATTCTCCACACAGCAAAGCATACAAGTGATACAATAAAAGACTTGGAAGAATTGTTGACAACATTGATGTAGTGGTTGATGAGAAGGGATACATTCCTAGGCAAGTAAATCATGAAGATATTGAAGAAAATGAAGACTGCCCTCAAAGACAGAATGATGAAGAAGAATAAGAACCTCAAGAAGAACCAGAGGAGCAGATAAGGATAGGAGAGAAGACTCCATCCATATATGTTCAGAAGAATCATCTAGAATATCAGATTTTGGGGCAGAAAGAAGCAAGTACACAAACAAGAAGAACAGTTGCAGAAGCTTCAAGCTATTTGGCACTATTCTCTTCCACTGAACCACAAAATGTGAAAGAGGCATGCAAGGATGAGTGTTGGGTAAAATCAATGGATGAAGAACTTGAGAAGATCGAAAAGAACAACACTTGGGAGCTGGTCCCTAGACCAAAGGATTAGAATGTTATAGGGACAAAATGGGTCTTCAAAAATAAATTGAATGAAAATGGAGAAGTAATGAAAAACAAGGCCATACTTGTTTGTAAAGGATATGCGTGGCAAGAAGGAATAGATTTTGAAGAAACCTTTGCTCCGGTTGCAAGACTTGAGGCCATCCGAATGTTCCTTGGTCTCTCAAGCTTTCAAAAGTTCAAAATATTTCAAATGAACGTGAAATCAGCCTTTCTGAATGGAGACTTAGAAGAAGAAGTATACATTGAGCAGTCAGATGGTTTCATTCTTGGAAATGATCCAAATCTTGTATGCAGACTGAAAAAGACACTTTATGGTCTCAAACAAGCTCCAAGGGCTTGGTACTATTGCTTGGACAAATATCTTCATCAACAAGGTTTTTCAAAAGGATCAGCGGATAACAATCTTTATATAAAAATTGAAAATGATAAATTGCTAATACTTGTTGTGTATGTAGATGACATTATCTTTGGCAGCAATGAAGAAGCTATGAGTCAAAACTTTGCGCTGGTGATGCAGAAAGAATTCGAGATGTCCTTGTTTGGAGAACTGACATACTTTCTTGGTTTGCAAATCCAAAAAAATGAAGGAGGGATCTTCTTGTCTCAAACCAAGTATCTCAAGCAGATTTTGAAGAAATATGGCATGGAAGATGCAAAACCTGTATGTACACCCATGGTAACAGGATGCAACCTCAGTGAAAATGACAAATCAACAGCAGTGCATCAACCAACCTACAGATCTATGATTGGAAGTCTACTTTATTTGACAGGTACCAGACCAGACATCATGCATGCAGTAGGAATAGTTGGAATATTTCAGGCAAATCCAAAGGAAACTCATCTTCAGGCAGTGAAGAGAATTTTCAAATATCTTCAAGGAACTCAAAATTATGGCTTATGGTATCCTAGAGATACAGATCTGACACTTCATGCTTATACAGATGAAGATTGGGCCGGAAGCGTGGATGACAAGAAGAGCACAAGTGATGGTGCATTCTTTATGGGTTCCAGCTTAGTATCTTGGTTTAGCAAGAAACAGAGTTCGATTTCCTTGTCTACAGCTGAGGAAGAATATGTTGCTGCTGCATCTTGCTGCACTCAACTTCTTTGGATGATGCAGACCCTGCAGGATTTTCAAATCACTTGTACACCACCTATCTCCATTCTATGTGATAATACAAGTGCAATCAACATTTGAAAGAACCCTGTCATGCATTCAAAGACCAAGCACATACCGATCAAGTATCATTTTCTCTGGGAACAAGTGCTTGAACAAAAGGTCAAGTTGGAGTATGTTCCTTCTAAGGAACACGTTGCTGATATACTCACCAGACCACTGCCCAGGGAGACTTTTGAATACCTCAAGAAAAAGCTGGGGGTTGTTGATGCATCATCTTGTTGTTGAATCTCATCTGTTGGTTGTACGCAAGGTCTATACATGGTATACGCGTACATTTGCTGGTTTATGGATTGGTTGCAGATCGATGGAACAAGTGCAGGGGGAGCACATATAATGCATTGTTGGCATTATGGGAAACATGGCTGCAATATGTCTCTATCTCTTTCATGATCGTTTATGGTGTTTGGTGGATTTTGTTCCCTCTTTGCAAATTTGGTTTATTGTCAGGGGGAGCATGTTCTTAGGGGGAGCATAACCCTTTGCCCTTGATGTCAAAGGGGGAGAGTGACGTTGAGGATCTTAAGGTTGCCATCAAGTCCAAAAAGGGAGATTTTTGGCATTATGATTCTGGTATGGCTCTATGATACAGGTGTTGTACCTTATGGAAACTCGCTCAGGTGGCAATGGTTTGTTGAGGCTCTCAAAATGATGGAATTAAGAGGCTCACAGGTGAATGGTTCAAAAGGTGCGGACCCGCAGGTTACCCATAGAGGAAGTGCGGCCATACCCACAGGTTACCTGTTCAGAAGGTGCGGACCCCAGTGCACACACTTCAAGGCAGTGAAGCGCACTCATGTGGGGTTTCTTATGTTTGGCTCGTGGTATCTAGCCCGCCTTTTTCTGATGCTATGGTTTTGGCCCGTGGTATAGGATCTATTTTAGCCCTGGTTTGGATCCCTTGTATTCGTAATTGATGGTTTTGTCCCATGGTGTGAATAAGGGCTTGACTATAAATAGGGAAGGAGATCACTTGGCTTAAGTATCTTTTGCAAATTGAATATCTTATGATCTGAAATATTGGGTTATTTTTCAAAAGCTTGATTTATATGAAAGTGAAGTTGAAAGCGAATCTATGAAGGGTGGTCTCTCGAGCGCATGATCAGATCTGAGCATCTGACTATCGGTGCCACACTGGGGGACTGCCATTTCGGCCCTAATCAGAGGTACGCAGGTGACTAACAGCGCAAGTGCGTGGGTACGCAGAGAAGAAGAAGGAGAAGTGCGAGGGTACGCAGAGAAGAAGAAGGAGAAGTGTGTGGGTACGCAGAGCAGAAGAAGGCGTAGTGCGTGGGTACGCAGCGCGACAAAGGTTCAGGTGCGTAGGCACAGGGAAAGTACGTGGCGCTTCAGAAGCTGCAGGTGCATAGATACGCGGCGCGATAACATCTGTGGGTGCGTGGCTACAGTAGCAGTACGCGGCACAATAGTATCTGTGGGTGCGTGCCTGCAGTAACAGTACGTAATGTGATTGAAGAAATAGTGCGTGGGTAGGCAGTGAAGCAGAAGGGTCTCTATGGGTATACGCAGGGGAGCAGAAGGTGAAGTGCGTACGCACGCAGACCAGAGAAAGAAAAACTGCATATCTGTCTTAAGACCTTTTGTTGGCTGAATTTTTCTGTTGATAAGGTGTTCTGGGTTTAGTTTACTGTTACTGTTGATCTGGTTACTGTAGTTGATTGGGTGATTTACTTGTACTTGATGATCTCTTGATGTTCATAGATCTAGTTTGAAAATTTATGAAAAGCGGTCCTTGAAAGAAAAGAAGTAGGGGGTTGTAGCTCCCTTCCAGGAGAGACTGGAAAATGAGAGAGGGTTGTAGCTCTCTGCAGGTTGCAGCCTGCGTACTAGTAAAGGACTGCACCAGTACAAAACCTTTGTAAAAGAAGTTTCTAATTTGAAGGAAGAGATATATTGCAACAGGTGGTTTTCACCCGCATTGGGTTTCCACCTTACATCTGGTGTTCTTTGGTGTGACTATCTGTTTCCTTGTTTATGCTCATTATTTTATGGTACTAACATGCAAAAATAATTCAAAGTGTAAATAAGGAATATTTATTAAAAGAACTTGATAATACTGATTCACCCCCCCGTCTCAGTATTATTTCCAACATTTGGACACCGAGAAGGCCTCCAAAAGCCTCTTGCAGAATGCACTATGTCATTGGGTGCGCGCGGCATATCAGGCTAGGCGTGCGGCGCATCAGGCACAAAAATGTAGTGTAAAAATACACTGGCGTGACGCATCAGAGGCTCGTGGTGTGTTGGGTGAGGCACACAACGCACTAGGGTTTAAGCCCAAACTTGGTTCGGAAAAACACCAAAACTCCTCCTCTCCGCACAAATTTGCAGGTAGGCTCTAATCCACCACTTGTGCTTGACTTTTGAAAGATTAATGTAATGGGTTCGTCATATGTTGCCTTAGAAAATCCAAGTGGAAAGGCCTCCTTTGTCAATGAAATTGTTGTAGGGTTTGAATGCAAAAATTGTTGTAGGGTTTCAAAAACAGAGTGTAACCAAGGTTATCATTTTTTCCCATTTCCGTTTGTTTCCCATTCCCAAAGTAACTCATCAAACTTCCTCATTAATCCCCTCATAATCCTATCATATGATCCCATACCCCCAATTCCTATTTTACAAAGTCCCAAACCCAAACTCTAGTCCATATACTATACCCTATCCGAGCAGTCTCTCATTTCCCTTTGGCACACATTTGGCATTGAAGCAATAAACCAGGTTCTCATTTTTCATTCTCAACAAACAAAACATACACTTGGCATAGACTTTCAATACCATGGAGGCAAACACCGATACATTATATGACCAAGACAATGACTTTACAACTGAAACTGCATGCACGAGGAGGGCACTAAAATGTCGAAAAAGGGAGGATAGACTTTGAATTTTGTTCGAGGCTTCATTGGCTACACCTAATACATGATGGAGGGTCTTTGCTTCGAATTTGAGCAATTCCGGAGAAAATTTTGTCATTTTGAAATTTTTTGGCTTGCAAAACAGGTTTTTTGGCTCAACGCGTAGCGCGCCGGGCGCGACCCATAAGATTGGGAGGTCCAAATCACAAATGGCTTGTAGTTTTGGATTTGTCATGATGAATTATACATGCTCAACCATTGCCAAAGAATTTCATCAAGTTTTGGGTGACCAAAAGGATCAAAAACATCATGAAAATCACCTTTCTGCCACTTTTTGCACCAGCAGGAAGTACTTCCAGGAGAATGCACTTTTGGAGGGTCAAATGGACACCAAATTTGAAAATTACACTTGGGTTAGAAAGTATACATCCAGGGCTTTCTAGCAAGTCAACCTAAGAGCAATTGGGATGCTGAGAAGTGCCCCAAAAACAGGTCGAAAGGCGCGTGGCGCATAGGGCTCAAGCACGTGGCGCACAGGGTTTTTTGGTCAAATTTTCACCTTCTAGCTCAGAATTTCGGCCAGTTATGACTAGTTTCACCTCTTGATGTGATGCTTGACCCAGATTGGTGTAATTTGATTTGTATGATGTAATTTTGGCACATTTTTACTTTTTTTCTAGAGGATTCATTCACTAAAAGGTGAAAATTAAATGAATGAATTAGTTTCCTAGCATATAGGGGTAAGTTTTTGACTACTTAGATTTCAGTTGCTTGTTTAAAATTAGTTCAAACAACTCCTAGAATGATGAGCTCAACCCCTAGAGGCAAGGAAAGGGGTTAGGATTGTCTATATGATGTAATTTCTCAATCATTTTCAGAGGTTGGAGAGTTGGACTCTTGGGAATAGCTTGAGAATCTATTGTACATATCCTATCTGCATTTTTGGAAAAGGAAAGACCAGGGTTTTGCAGCACTATTTGGGATTCATGTGGCATTATGTGTTGATGGTGTGTTTCTTTCAGTACTTGTAAGTTGTGTATGTGTACCGCTTTCCTTCTTTAATATTCTGCAATTGAACAAATGAAGTGTTAAGGTAGAATCCATAAATTTGCTATGCTCTGCCTTTAAATTTGTTTAATTTTCCATGTTTTCGTTTGTTTAGGGAGAACCCTTGAAATTTTCTTGCTCTCCTTAACCTCTCACCAGTTAGATCTATCCATTCAATCACTTTAAAGGCATCAAAACAATCGCATATCTTGCCCCAAGTAGACCTCTGCAAAAGATGTGCCTCATCCCCAAGCCAAAATTTGCATTTCCCTGTTTCAACACAAAAACTCCTAAAAACTAAAATCAAACCTTTGTACTTCATACCTAGCCTAAAATTAGCTTCTATTTTAGTCATCTCGAGTCTCCTTGATTACCTTTTGCCGAGATTGACCCGGAGAGAGCCCTCTCCTGTCCTCGTAGGGCTAGCTACGAGGCTGAGCGTGGTTTGATGTAGCCTTGAGTCTTACCTTATTTCAGCCTAAGGTAGATTTAAGCGATAACACAACCATTTTTGTTGTTCTATCTTTTGTTGTGAGTAACACAGCCCTGATCAGAGAGCTGGGCCCGCTCTTTTGATCAGGTGCTGCATGTTTTCTTGTTATGTGTGTATTGTTCATTGCTGTATTTATTTCTTGATTGTTGTTGTAGATTCTTTAGATCACTGTGAATACTTTTTTAAGTTATACAGTTGAGTTTCTATTTCTATTCCAACAATGATTTGATTTGGTAATCATGAACCCTTGGTAGACGACCGATTGTAATCTTGCCCCTGCATATACCTTGTGTGTTGCCTTGAAAAGAATACACACCTCGATTGGTACATTAATGTAGTAAAAGGGGTGAATAACTTGTTCATACCTGGACACCAACACTTATAACTCCAAAAATGGAAACTCCAACAAATTCATGCATGATTACTCTAAAAAAACATAAAAGAAGAAAAATGGTATAAGGAACAACACTCATATCACTTTAATGTGAAACAAATAAAACCATGTCCAGACATCGTTTATTAGACAATGAAGGAGCCATTTTTTCCATTCTATTCTTGAAGAACAATCTGGTCTGTTATGAGCTTTTGTAAAACACTTAGGAAATGATTAGTTAAGAAACTTTGTTTTGAGTGAAACTACAAATTTTACAGAGGAATAAACCATGAGAGCTCTATTTCGACATTTCCAGGACATGCAGTAAGAGGTTAACCTCTCAGATTAATTTCCAACCACAACAATCCTTAATAATGGAAAGAAACACCATAGCAATTGATTGACATTTGACTCAACACCTCTCTTGGTTGGATTCAAGGCCTTCTCACATGTTTTATAAAGAAATTTTCCATCACTAGAACATCACCAAATTCGTAGGTGATATCCATACACTTTTTTTCAACTATTTGGATTAATATTTCAATTTCCTCTTCAAGAAAAAGGGATCCATTTCTTAGGGTTGGGATTTCTTTTCGAAGTGCCAAATGGTTGAAAAATGTTTTCCTCTTGTATGCATCCCCATCAACAATTCATATGGAAACAATAGACCCCATTTCAAGAAATATTGTGCCATCATCTTCCCAAGCTATTTTAGATACTAGAACACCCGAGGTTGCAAGCTTGGAAGAAACAAGCTCGCCAAATAAACATCAATTTAATTACCCTATACTCATTTTTATTTTCAAAATAGTTTGATTTTCTAAAATGGTAAAGCTGAGCTAAAGTAGGAGAGACTATATTAAGAAAATTATACATATTTATATTATGATGAAATGTGTATTTCTAGTTTATTATTTATGTATGTAAATTGTGTGTAAGCTAAAGGAGTGTGCTTATTGGAATGGATACTTCACCCACCATGAAAGACAAAAGAAGCTCATGTAAAGCTTGGTTTCATTCATAGAATTTGATTTTCCTTAGGCTTGGTCATTCCAGGAGCCTCAGATCCCTCTTCTTAATTTATTTATGTCGTTTGAATTCCTTTCTCACTTGCATCTCTTATTTCTACATTTACTATTCATGCCTCTTTTGTTGTACGTTACATTGGTTAAATGATTGAAGTAAGTCATTTTAAAAGTTCCTCATAGATTGAAAAGCTTGATGCATCCTCATACCAACTTTTAAAAGTCATTTTTATAATTGAGCTACTTGGATTGGTTTACTAGTTCACGAATCTAGAATTTCTAGAAGTCCCTTGTACCAAAATAGTAGTAATTTTCTGCTATTTTTTGGAACATTCTTATTAGATTCATTTGAGTTTATTCCAATTGTATTAGGTCATAAAAAAATTCAATTTAATAACAAAATTTAAACCATTTAATTTTCACTTGATTAGGTTAAACATTTGGTAGGTTAACTAGTTCACTAGTTATTGAATTTCTAGTTTTTAGAGTAGAAATTTTCTGTTATTTCGTAGCACATGTTAATAGGGGTATTTTGGAGTAATTCTAGTTGGAATGGAGTCCTAAAAAAATCCTACTTAATAAAGAAAAAATTTCCATCTTATTTTCATTTGATTTACTTTGAGATTCAATAGGTTATCTCCTCCTGTAGCAAAACAAAATCTCTTGTTGCACCTCATGTAGCAAGTGTAAACTTCCATATTCTCTCCAAAATCTTGGCTTTTGTCTCTTACGCTTTAATATTGACCACTAGGCTCTAAATATATTATTAGGGAAGAATACAAACCACTTATGACTTTCCTTTTTACATAATAGATTAGGCCTATTTCCTTGAAATCATGCTCTTAGGATTTCAATTACAAATTGTTGTTCTTGCATAGGATTAGTTTCTTTTCAAGAAAAAAATTTCACATTCTGCAATTAGAGTACTGATTCACATTGTTGCGAGTCACACAAGGTTAAAATTCTGAAAATAGGCAAGTATTTTTCATTCTTACAAATAGCATAAACTTTACCTTCTTGCAAGTAGGATTAGTGTTTACATTTGAACAAGTAGAACTTCCATTTCTTGCAAATAGAGTAACATTTCCATTTATGTAATTAGTTTAGGATTTAATTTCATGAAATTCACTCCATTACATTAAATTAGCAAAAGAATGACACATTGTATGTTTCACATATAGTTTCGACATCTCTTAACTTTTTATGAACCACAGGATGCTAATTTAAGTTGGTAGCCTTGGGAGTTGCAACCTTCTTGTTGAAATAGTGATGCTCATCACTTTTTGGCACCATTGTCGGCAAGGTGTCAAAGTATGCATTTTTTTCTTCTCTATCTGATTGATTTCTTTTAATTTCTAAAAAAACACACAAAATAATTCATTAGGCATATTACATTTCAAGAATAGAAACTTCCATTGTATTAGCATTCTCATTACTTTTTTTTTATTAAAACTAAAAATACTTCTCCAACACAAACCCCCCTCCCCATCCCTCACTTGATCACATGTTGCAGTAAGAACCACATCACCATCCTATTTTTTATGTAGAAGAATAAGAGGTTCCATAGAGGGTAAAATAAATGGATGGAGATGATGACAATGAGGTAGATCCTCTTGGATTTCCCATTCAAGATAATGATATCAGTGTTCATAGGAAGAACATACCTCCATATTTCCTTCCCAACATCCATTGTATGAGGTCACAGGATCCCAAATCCTTTCTCTTTCAATTTGAAATCCTTTATAGATCTTATGGTTACTTACTAAAAACCTAAAAATTAAGATTTTTTCCAACAACATTGAAGGATACAGCTCTTAAATGGTTCATGAGTTTAGGGACTACTTCAATAAGATCATGGAATGATATGCAAAACATATTTCTAGAAAAATATAAATATCATGATCTAAATGAACAAATCTTTATAATGAATGAAAAAATAAGATATAATGTTAAGAGGGAAAAATTAAACCATTTAGGATATGACACACTGAAAGCTCGCTTACTTAGAACAATTAGGGATAAGTGGATTGATATCCTTGATCTTATAAGTAGAGGTGATATATTCCAATTATCATTTGAATAAATTTCTGAAATATGCAAGCGCATATCAAGAGGAATGCCAAGAGTAAGTAAATCAACATCAAGATTGGTAAGTCAAGTTGAACTTTTAAATTTTCTTGATAACTTTAAAACAAAAATTCTTAGTAATCTAAGTGAATATGTAGAAACTTTAACAATGAAAAATGAGAAAAAATAAGATGTTGATATTTTTTGTCCATGCAGAATCACATTCTATTAAATATTTCCCATCATTACTAAGGATGAGGGAACTTTACCAAGAGGACAATGGAGCTAGTCAATCACCAAAAAGGCAATGTTATGTAACTCAAAGAAGACCATGGTAGCCTACTGAACCTGGTATGATGTGAAACCTAATTCACAACTTCAAGTTATAGATATCCATCTCAAAGAAATTTCAACGCACACTTTACATTGGCAACATTGGTCATTTGAACCCAAAAAACAACCTTGGAAACAATGTTGGAAAGAACCTTATGGGAGGAATCCACAATATCCTCAACATTTTCATCAATATCCTTCACTTCCAACTCCATGCTCTCCCTAGCATCCACCTCCACCACACCAACAACCCCAACCACATCCATCTCAAAGATCCACTCCCACTCATGTACTTCCCATCATTTTCAAACCCACACTGCAAGGAAGTAGCTCAACCAACTTACAATGATTAGATACAACACTTCCAAAGTTATCCTCTTAATATAAATGGTATTCATCTTAGCTCGAGAGGAGTATTGAAAAAAAGAGATTGTCTTGATGTAATTGAAGATTCAAATGAGAAAGCCAAAGAATAGTGGGTTGCACTTGATGAATAGAATACATCATAATTAGAGATTGAGAAATTCCCCTCATGTTTCTCATCAAATCTACCATGTGTTCAAAAGAATAATCATAAAAAATAAGAATATTCGAATGTCAATGTAGAAGAGGAGATAGGAAGAGATAAAATTGTGCAAGTGGGCCAAGGTAGTCACAACTATATTGAAATATGGCTCCAAACAATCATTAAGATGCAACAACGCACTCTTCATAAACAATCCTAATCTCATCTCAGTCAAAGAATTTGGTCTCTCACATTCAGATACATGTCAAAGCATACATTTCAAGCCTACACATTAGTTTATCTACCAACTTGTTATGCACATGGCTCCATTGGAATTATTCGTATACTTGAAAAATATTTTCTTTTCTTCAAGTAGGTTAGGATGGAGGAATAAAAGAAAAAATGGAGAAAGAGGAAAATAAAATAAAATAAGAAAATAAAATCTCAGGTGAAAACCTCCTTCGAGTGACTGATATTGGCTTATTGATTGAAAACTACTATGAGGTGGTCAATGGGTTGGAAAAAGATAAAAAAATTCAAAAGAAAAGATATTAGGTGAAAACATCCTTTGATTCACTTAAGTAGACCTATTAGTTGAAAACCTTGTTAAGGCACATCGTAGGACTAAAAAGAAAAAAATGAAAATGAAAAATGAAAATGAAAGAAATATTTTCTCCATGTATCTCTCTCTAATGAATATAGGTGCTCTCAAACTTTTGCAAGCAACAAAAACAAGTTAGCACCAAAAGAAAAAGTTGGTAAAAAATCTAGTCAAAGGAAGTCAAACTTGGGATTTCTCCTCATTTTCCTAGATGCCCCAACAAGATCAAGGCCATGTCGACCGATCACCCTCATCCATTTCCAACATCCACATATAATTTCTAGGTCTTTCCCTTTTGATTTTCCTCGTTGTCCTAAAGTGCTACAGGAGGAAAAAATACACAGGGCATAAATTTATTTTACCATATCTCGAAAGCCATGAATCCATTGGATTTGTTTTTGCATGTGGATATGCATATGGATGACGGTAACATGCTCAATAAATTTCCGCAAATTTGAGTGCACACGTTTCTACAAATTAGCTTCCATCACCTACAACCATTTTTTATTGTTATGGAGATTCGTGCATCCATTGAATGAGATTTTTCATGGTGAGATACATAAGGATGGTGGAAACATGATCAACAAATTTTAGGTCAATCCAAGATACCATTTGAGAAATATGGATAAAATAATTTTTCTACAAGAGATTGTCCTAAAATGATACAGGAGGCAAATCTAATTGGAAAAAGGGGCCAAAAGGGCATGTCTTCTCTAAGAAAATTTGGGATAGGTCCACCTATATTGCTTTCAATAGTAATCCAATGCATCTATCTAGGGGTTATCTTGAAATTCCACTCTACCTTACATGAAAAAAATTAGAAAAGGCTTTAGCATCAGCTTTTCCACCACCTACACCAACTATTGATGATTTTAACCCTGTCCTTATAACTCCTATAAATTTACATCAATCCCAAATTTAGTAATGAAGTATCAAAGAGGAATTAAATGATTTTTATAGGAATAGGATTCCTTCTATAGAAGTGTTTACAATTATAAAAGAACTCAATATGAATTTTTTTTCACCCATAGAGAAAACGGTCCAGCCACCATGAGTATCACAAAGCCATTTCTGAAGATGAGAAGGGGTAGACCCTCCTTAGGAAGCAATCCATCCACTCTGCTAGCAATAGATTGGACACTAGGAAAAGACCTGCACAAACAACAATTTCATCAATCAAAGGATCATTAGGTTAAGAAGACTTGTGCAGAAGCAAACAAAGGAAACCAACACCTTCAATATCATCTTATTATGAAGTCCAACTCCAACATGGAAGCATCTCCAGGAAATCAACATCACAGGTAGGTACAAGTATGCAATATTCTTCACCTATTCTCTTGAGAGTGTTATGGTTAGAAATTTTTTGTCAATTCATAAGAGATAAGGTTTTATAAGCTAAGGATGGGTCAATAGTCTCAACAACACTCAAGAAGTTATTTGCAACTAACTCCCTCACTCATGCAACGTGGAAAAGTGAAATTAAGAAGGGTGATGATTACGAGGAGTGGGGAAACAATTAAAAGTGGAAATTCATGCAAAGGCCAAGTCACTAAAGTGCTATGAGTAATTACCCAAAAAGGAAATAAAAGTGCAAGGCTTAAATTCACTTGCACAATAACTCATTCCCAATAAACAGTTGGAGAAACCCATCAAGGTACAAAAGGATGAGATAGATGCTATCAGGGATTGCCTAGCATGCTACATAAGAGATACAAAGTTTGTTGGTAGGTGCTATAGGATCGAGAATAGTTGCTACAGAAGAAACAAGGTTGCTACATGCGAGACAGACTATGTTCTAAAGAGAAACATATTTTCTACAAGAAAAGGAATTGTGCTACAAGAAATTCTAGAATGCTACAAAAATCCTAATTTTGAGCGACTTTACCCTAGATTTGAAGAGGTAAATCTAAGTAAAAAGTAAGTACAAATTTGTCTCTACCATCTATGGACAAGAAACCCGCAAAAACTCTCATTCCTTCAACCATATTCTAATCATAGTTTGAGAATAAAAAAATGAATGAGAATGTTTTTCTTGAGATAAGGAAGATATGAAAGGAATTTTTTTTTTTTTTGAGTTGAGTCTGAAGTTTTCGTTACACTAACATGTATGGATAAAATTGCTCTTATACCCCTATAGTAGATTGGGAGAATTGGTTCGTCAATGTTTGGAAAATCACAGTGAAAAAACATGGAGGGAGTAGTTTCAATTGAAGAGAGTCCATGGATTCATCAAGGATGCTAATTATCACATATGTTGTAGATAATGTTCAAAAACTTATATTATGGGAAAACATTGTGAAGAATAATAGGGAGACTTTCCTCAAGATTCAAGCACAAGACTAATTAGAACTTGGAGAAAAGGATGGATCTACAGAAGGAACTGGAGAGGAAGAGGAAGAGAATGGAATAAGATGACATGTGCCCAAATTCATTCTGAGGTAGCTCGGGATTTTAGGGAGGCCACCTGGGCCATGAATGAGGCACAATTAGGTCACTAAGTTCTTAGAGGATGAACAACACTTTCAACAGGGGGGTATCATGGGCCTCCAAATTAGACATAAATTAAGGCCCATATGACCATCCTTCAGCACATTAAACCTATCATTTTTGCATTATATGACATATTTTTCGCTCTAATATGTTCATTAGGAAGGTTTAGAGATAATTTCATATTTGTGACTAATATTATTTATTCTTATTGAATATTGTGGGAATATTGGGAAGATTATGAAGATTTGGAGGAGGAGATAATCTGGGGATGTCATCCCTACTACAAGAGTATCAAGATTGGATGATAAATGAACAAAACATCATGAAATTATTGACAAATTCCAGAGCTTCAATGATTGAGAAATTCTAGGAATGTGTTCCCTATCTTTTAATGTAGATTGCTAGTGTTCGAAAGTAGATCCACTGTTTCAGGGATTTTGGAGGGGAAATATTCCTCCATTAAAGGAGAAATCTTCCTCATAATTGTGTATAACTATGAATTTTAATTCTCCTCGAGAGGTGTTCATTTATTATTCTTCTTGTGAAAAACATGTGTTCCTTAGCAACTCCAATTTCATTTCTAGTAGAAATGTACTTGGATTGATTCAAATAATGAAGTTTGGTGCCTTTTTTAGATTATAGAGCTTGGTTTCCTTCATATAACTTTGATTTTCCTTGGGCTTGGCCCTCCCAAGTGCCTCATATCCCTCTTGTATAATTTATTTATGTCATTTCAATGTCTTTTTCACTTGCATATTTTATTTCTACATTTACTATTTGTGCTTATTTTGTTGTAGGTTACATTGGTTAAATGATTGAAGTGACTTTTTTTGCAATTTATTTATAGATTCACAAGCATGATGCATCCTTATAACAAAATTTAAATTCATCTTCATCATTTGGCTACTTGGATTGGGGAAAAATAGTAGTAATTTTCTGCTATCTTTTAGAATGTCTTAACATGGTTCATTTGAGTTCATTCCACTTGTATTAGTTCATAAACAAATTCCATTTAATAACAAAATTTACCACATATAATTTTTACTTGATTAGGCTAGGCATTTGGTAGTTTAACTAGCTCAATAGTTCTTGAATTCCCAGTTTTTAGGGTAGTAATTTTCTGCTATTTTTTTAGCATGTGCTAGCAGGGATATTTTGGAGTGATTATGCTTGAAATGGAGTCTTAGTACAACCTATTTTAATTTTATTTGCTTATTCATTTGGTAAGTTATCTCCTCATGTAGTAAAACAAGACCTCCTTTAGCACCTCCTGTAGGACTCTTGTACTACATGTACACTTGACCATATTTTCTCCAAAATTTTGGTCTTTATTTCTTAGGATTTAATAATTACCCCTAGGATCTAAATTCATGATTGTGGAAGAATAAACACCACTTAGGACTTTCATTTTTACAGAATATATTAGGCCTATTTCCTTGAATTGATGCTCTTAGGATTTCACTTACAAATTGTTGTTTCTGTATAGGATTAGGTTCTTTTCAAGGAAAATTTTCACATTCTACAATTAGAATAATGATTCACATTGTTGCAAGTAACACAAGGTTAACATTATTCAAATAGACAAATAATTTTCACTCTTGCAAAGAGTGTAACCATTACCTTCTTGCAATTTTCATTAGCGTTTACATTTGAGCAAGTAGCATTTCCATTTATTGCAAATAGAGTAACATTTCCATTTTTGCAATTAGTTTAGGATTTGATTTCATGAAATTTACTCCATTACATCATTTAAATGAAATAAGGACACATTATATGCTTCACATATAGTGTCGACACCTCTTAATTTTGTACAAACCCCACGTTGATAATTTAGGTTGGTAGCCTTGGGAGTTGCAACATTCTTGCTGCAATACTAGGGCTCATGACCACACATCAGTGATAACTCATGACAACAAAAGATGTATTTTCAGTAGAAACCATAGTTACAACCATACATTAAGAATGATATGTATTCATCATAAACCCATCATGCAACAAGAAGTACTCAAGCAATCATAATGCTAACAATGCACTGTTAGAGGCATAAGGATTGCTCCCATTGAAATATAAAGCCAATAATAAGTGATTTAAGCATATTAGAAGCTCACCCTAAGTTTGTGCCATTATTTATTTATATCAGAGAAACATATGATACTCTCTAGAACAGAACTTGTGTATACACACAACTATCCTTCATGTGATGCGTGTACAAAAAAGTTAAATGTTGAACTTTCATAACCATAAGTCTCCCTGAACATGTCCTATGTGTTTCCTTTTCATGTTTTCTTCATCAATGCAATGTCAGTATTATAAGCATCAAATGAATAATAAAATAATGTAGGGAATCATCATCAAGATATACATGCACAACTACCTTCGAGATCACACATTACTAACTATGCGGACCTCATAATCATCACCTATTCTTCATGAGTTTACATACCTATCATTCACTTCTTTTTTCACTTTTTAAACAAAATAAACTGCAGTGGTCACCATCCTCTTTTACTTTTTATCTAAAGAAGATGGACTCTACCTATTATTTCTTCCTAAATTCTTATTTGATAGCACATAAAATTTGTCTGGATTTCTATATCCTCTTTCTATGACCTTTCCCATTTCTTCTTCTATAACTTTACAATTAGTTGATCTAAATAAAATTATACATACTTTGTAAACCATTTGACCTACACCTAGAATATTTTTTTTATCCCTTGCACTAATAATGCAATAACTACTTTTGCATACTTATCAAGTTTGATTCTAACTTTTCCCAAAACTTTTGTTGTAGCACTAATTTTTAGAATAACCTTACCATATTTGTTTTTCTTGAGATCTCAAATTTGTTCTTATCTTCATTCATGTTATGCGAGAATTCATTGTCTATGTACAATTCATCTCTGTATTCAAACAAGAAAGCAGAAAGGCCACACTGTATTTGTCCTTCTTCCTTTTCATTAATATGAGAACTGCTAGTGGATCTATCCTTGTGAGATCTACTTGTAACAATATTCTTGTCTGGTTGCTTCCCTTGTTGTCTATGAAAATATATTGACTTGTTCCTGAATTGTTTTTATACTATCCCAAGCTTCTTATAAGTATAACACCTTACATGACCAAAATATGGACAAGAGGAATTATAATATTTATGTTTCATATTCCTCCTATTGCCATCAATAGATTTGTGACCAAAACTGTTGTAAGAAAAACAATATCCCTACCTAGGATCTTATGATATTCCTGTGGAGTGGTTATTTTCTTTAGATCAAAATATTTTTTGCAATTTGATACAATGTGTCCATAGTTATGACATGTACAAAATTCAACATTATTGATGAGAAGAGAGAGTTGATTAGCATTCCTATTATTGCAAGAAAATAATTTCCTTCGAAAATTTATTTTCCATGGATGTGGATCTAGTTGAATTCATATCTCTTTATCCTTCAAGTTCCTTGCATGAGCCCGTGAAGTAGATTATCCTTTTAAGGATCCATGAAAACCAAGACTAGATTTAGTGGAAGGAGACCTTTTATTACTAATAATATTATCGAAAATCTTACTACTATCTTGAAATCTCAATTGTTTATCCTTTTCTTCTAATTTTCCATTTAGAATTTTACCTCAACCTCCAGCCTTTTGTATTTCTCTTCGTTTTCTAGGTATTTCTTCCTCATTCCTTCTTCAATATTTCTTCCTTCTTTCACTTCCTCTTTTAATTTCATGATCTCTTCCTTCAACTCATTCTCTTGTTCTTCAAATACTTGAACTAGCTCTTCATTTTGGTTGTTTGACTTTTCAAGATCAGATTTGAGAAAGATGATTTATGTTTCTAGCCCTACAAAATAATTTGTTCTTTGTTGTATGAACTATAAATAAATTAAACAAATATTCCCTATGAAAAGAATATGAAATCTTAATGAACCTACATTAAAATTTAGCAAAATTTCATATATCAAATTGACTGATTTAATGAGAAGTACCTACCTGGTTTCTTGTGGATGAAGAGGCCTTAGAAATGCCCCAGCTCTCGCTCCCATGAGCAAAATACCATAACATCCTAGCTAAACTAAGTGCAACCTAGGTACTCAGTCCATAATGCTTCTCAATTGCTGCACTTTGTTCCCTTGTGCCCAAAAACTTCAGAACAAACAAGGCTCAATCTTTTCTGTTGAAAAAATCTATGTTACAAATCTTCCTCCTTTCGACCCCCCTGCCTCCAACTACCCCTTCCTTCTTATAAGCCTTCGTTCACCGACATCCTCCATCTCTATGTCCAAATTTTGATACATGTTGATTTTAGAAACAAAATTTGATTTGATTTTATTCGAATATCTAAATTTGATTTAATAAAGTTTATTTATTTATTTTAATGATTTAATTTAATTTATTTAATTTATAATTTTAATTTAATTAATTTTATTTAATTTCATAAATTTTCATTTACTATAGGTGGGTCATTACATTTATCTAAGTTGTTTAATTGTTGCATCAGTTTTTGTTACCTCTTGTAGATGGGAGTTTTTCTTTTTGAGTTCATCCTTTAGTCTTTGAAACTGATCTTCCTTTTCTTTATACTTCTTCCTCTTTCCTTCTCAATTTTCCTTCCTTATTTCAGATGGGTTTTTAATGTGACAATATATTCATTGTAGGCACTCTCCTTTACATAAAATTGTTGAAGTAACTTTTGTTGCTCTCTATTTTCATCTGTAAGCCCTTAATTTATGTTTCTAGGGCCATTAGCTTTGAATCTATATTTTTGCAGAATGATTACTTTAACTTTTACCTATAAGATCAATTTTAGTTGATTCACTGTCACCTTCACTATCATCATAATTACACAAATAGGGGAATGGAACAAAATTAGAACAAAATACAACACCTAATAATTATTTGTTACTATCTTCTTCATTCTTGATCAATAAAAAGTGTCGTGCTCCCAAATTTGAATATTTGCTAACATTTTCCACTGCATCTCATATATCACTTTCACTACCACAATTTTCTTGAACTAACACCTTCCTCTGAGTGTCCTTATTTTTCACTTCTTTCATGTTGTTCTTGATCCACTCTCAAGTGGCTAAGTTTTTGCTAGAGCAAACTGCTCTGATACCAATTGTTAGGAAAAATACTGAGAGTTAGGGTGGGGGAGGGTGAATGAGTATTCGTAACCCATTTTAACTTTTCCTTTTCTTGTTTTGAATTTTGTACACTGTTGTTCTTTGTACAACTAGTGTACGTATGTGAATTTAGTGAAATAAAACAACATATATCTAGTTAACTAACTTTTCATAGATTTGATCAATTGTTTATCACTATCCAATGCATCATTATTTCATTATTCATTTATTAAGAAAAAACCGTTAGTATTAAAGAGAAAATAAATCATCAACACACAAGAAACATATCAACACACATGGACACCAAGATTTTTGGGTAGAAATATAATGTGGGAGAAAACCATCGCTGTCATTCTCTCTATCATCTTCTTTTATGAGTGAGAAAAATTCATTACATCTTGTAATAGCATAGACTCCTACCAACACACAGACAACCACCCTCAGGAAGCTACAACCTCCACTCGTTCTTCAACACCCATTAGAAGGGAACTTCAACCCCTTCTTATTGTTAATCGACTTCTATTGAAAGGGGGAAGGGGAATGATCTAGGTAGATATTGGTGGCCACCGTCCTATTCCACTTGGATACCCACCATTGTTTCTTTTAGTTTTTCAGTTTTCTTAATTGTAGCACAATTTACTAATTTTTCCACTTTTCAGGTCCTAATCTTCCGAAGCCGTTTTGAGGCCCTAAACAATGTTTTCTTGGAAAATCCTTTAAATATTTGTTGTCATCAGTTGTACTTCTTAGATAGATATTTCTAACGAGGTATCGTGTATGTCAAACAGAGATCATATGCCAAAGTTACAACCCTATGAAGTTGATGTACCAATTTACCCCAATGGGGCTCATAGTTTGATGTTTCATCTCCTAGGGTTAGTTTTTTGGATTTTTGGGGTTTTGCATTGTTTATCAATAATAAATAGGCCCTAAAGCCTCATTGTAACATGGTTCAGAGGCATGTAGTCAGCACATCTCTTCTCAGAGATAAGCTACCATTACTCGAGCTAGTCTTATTTCCATTATGTTTGTAAGCATATTTCAGTATGTGATATTAATGAATTAAAGTTCTATTTCTTCTCTATCTCTATATTTATGTTTATATATGTAATTTGTTGTGTTCCTGTTTAAATTTGGACCAGTGGTATCAGAGCAGTCTCCCCTTTCTCTGTATTTCTTTGCATGTCCCCAATGAGGTTGGGATATAAGGAGTTAGGGCTTGAATTGATCGAAACTTTGCGAGACTAGCCTTGCAAATATCAACGGCCTCGCATGGCGAAAGAAAATAAATATGAGGGGTAGGATATCCTTTCAAATCTTGGTCAAAGAATCCCTCGAGTGACAAAGGAACGCGATGATGGACAACTTCACCCATATCCTTCAACGACTACCCAAGGGTTACACACCTACTTCTAGCAGCTACTATGGAAGCACCACACCCTTTAAGGCACAAGTTAACTTTGACATTCCTATATTTTATGGTCAGATAGATGAAGACGTTGTAGACAAATGGTTAAATATGCTTGAAGGATATTTTTTTGTTTGTGATCTTTCTAGTCGAGAAAAGATCACGTTTGCACTTCTCAAATTTCCCCCCCACGTTAAGGACTAGTGGGAAACCTACTATGAGCAGAAGGACGACAGGGAACCCTCACTGCTTTCAGCCACACCCACTTGGATTTCATTCCAGGATGCCATCAAGGAGCAGTAATACCTTGCCAGGAGTTATGAGGATAAATAAATAAGTGGACCACACTGCAGTATAGGAGGGATCAAGATGTGTTGAAGTTTACAAAAATTTTTCATACCCTTCACACGAAGTTGGGTATCAAGGATTCAGAGCAACACTTGGTACTCAAATACTGCAGCTACCTACACAGGTACATCTAGGAGCAGATGGAGTTCCTAGACATATCCTCGCTCGGAGCAATGTACTGATACACTATGAAGATCAAGCAAAAGTTTAAATAGAAGAAGTGGGACTTTGGATCTGTGAATCTGAATAAATGGAAAGGTGTCCCGAAATTGCAAAACCAAGGACAAAGCCAAGGTGGGGTGACCCAAGACAACCTGTGGAAGCCAAAAGAAAAGAACACTGCCACAAAGTCAAATATGGACACAGGAAAATTGTGTGAGTTCCATAAGGGCCCAACTCACAACAAAAGTGAGTATCGAGCTAAGCAGTCACTGTTGGTCGAGTTGAAGGCTTCAAATTAGAGGCATGTTCCGACCCTGGGTCAGAACCTAACAAGGGGAATGACAAAGGGAAGCAGATTATGGATGCGGTCCCTAGCGCCACTATTGCCACCACCAAGATCCATAAAAATGAGCCTGAAATCTAGAGGAAGGGGAGCATATGTTCCACTCACAGATGTGGATGAAGGGTTCATGACTATAATTTATTGTCAATAGTGGAAGAAAAAAAACCTCATTTTAACAGAGTTCGTGAAGTGGTTGCGCCTACCAACCATACGACACCCACATTTGTACAACATTGGGTGGCTTCACCAAGGACGAGATCTTCGAGTTAGCTAAGAGTGTTGCCTTCGCTATAACATAAAGCCCTTCACAAATGAGGTATTGTGTGATGTTTCTCCTCTCATTGTTTGTGATGTATTATTAGGAAAACCATACTTTTGGAAGCAACATGTTGTATATGATTTGAGATCTCACTCTGTTATTATTTCTTTGGGTAATATGTTATACTGGATACAGGGGGTAGCTTTGCCTACCGCCATCTCTTTGATCTCTGGTAAGAAATGTAGTAAGATCATCTCCAAGACTAGGAAATATATTTTCTTTCTAGTTCACTCTCAAAGTAAGGGGAAGATGGTAGCCACATCCATGGACCCCGGGAAGGGTTCCTCCACGCACTAGAAGCATGTAGATACAGTCATGAGAGAATAGAAGGACATCTTCTCCTCATCCACAGGGGTACTATTGCATTGTCTGGTTAAGCATTCATTCGATGTCACTCACAGGGCACCTCTACAAAATGGGCTAATATATTGTCGTTCCATTTTGAAAAATGCCAAGTACAAGCATTGACATGATCAACATCGGCTGCCACACAAGTTTTAAGTGGGAGACAAATTTTGGTTGCATTTGCAAAAATAACACCTTACCATTTCCCATTGGAAGCTCAAACCACTTTAATATGGTCCTTGCACCATTACCAAGGTTGTGGGAGACAATGATTTTGAGTTCAAAATTCCCCCATTCAATGGGCTGCACCCAATGTTCAATGTGCACCACCTTCGACCATACTTTCCACCATTGTTGGACACACCAGAAATTGCAGAACAACTCACACCAACATAATTAAACCAAGACTACATGGAACATGCCACAACTAATCCAATTATGGACACATAGGTTAAGAAAACTCCCCAACAAAATATCCAGCTATATCGAGTTGTCAAAGCTGCCCAACTCCTGCACTAAGGAAAGTGGCTCACTAGGGACCAAGTTCAACAGAAGTTTTTGCATCTCATGGAGGCACTCAATGCAATGGGGACCATTTCTTCCTAGGTGGGAGCAATGATCCAGGTGGATATTAGTGGCCACCCACCTATTCCACTTGGATGCCCACTAATGTTTCTTTCAGTTTTTTAGTTTCCTTAATTGTAGCACAATTTACTATTTTTGAGAGTTTTTTGGGTCCTAAACTTATGGAGTTGTTTTGTGGTACTAAACGACATTTTTTTAGAAAATAACTGATGAAAATTGTAAGGATTTATCTCAATATTTTTTGGCAACAATTGTAGTCCTCATATAGATCTTTCTAACAAGGTGTTGTGTGCATCAAACAACGATTGTATGCCAAAGCTACGACCCCGGGAAGTTGATGTACCAATTTACCCTAATGAGGCCCTTAATTTGGTGTCTCATCTCTTAGGGTTAGTTTTTTCAATGTTTGGGGTTTTCATTTGTTTCTCAATAATAAATAGGCCCTCAAGACTCATTGTAACACAGTTCACAGTCATGTAGCTACCATATCTCTTCTTAGAGATAAGATACCATCGCCAAAGCTAATATTATTTCCATTATGTTTGTAAGCATATTTCAGTATCTAATATTAATGAAATGAACTGTTATTTCTTCTGCATCTCTATATTTATGGTTAAATGTGTAATTTTTTATGTTCCTGTTTAAATTTGGATGAACCTACCCCTTGAAAAAATTTACTAGCTACCCCTCAAAAGAAGCTCTGACTCCCTCACTAAAGGATAAAACCCTCAACACCCTTTTGTGGACCACATTTCATAGTATTTCATACTGGATCTACCTGACTAAAAAAATAAAAATTTGTAGGCCACCTTTCATCATATTTTCATCTTGGACCCACACCTAACATTATGCTCAATGTCAAATTGAATATTGAAATTGAACTAGAATCATAGAACTAAATGAATCACTGTATCATCATCTAACCAATAACTAAATTGAACCTCAACCAATTATTCCAACCAAATCAAACCAATCTATATCATCAAAACAAGATCGTACCAATGCACAACTACCCGTAAATATACCAAGCTATATAGAAAAAAAGTGTTTTCGCTGCAAAACCTAATTAGATTTACTTCAGAATGTATACACTACTAATCTAAAGCATACCCACATATATATGTGCTTCCTCTTTGTCGCACTTGCATATAGATGTCCAAATATTGAACATTAAATTACTAGATCATTGTAACATCGAATCAACCACTGAACCATAGGTAGATCATTGAACCAATCACATCTTACTAATCACATATCATTGTAGCATCTTTACTAATAAATATTCCAATCATGAGCAACCAACCCAATCAACATTGTGAGAGAGAGATCAACATGATCAAGATTTGATCGACAAAAAGCAATAAACAAAAGAAAGCTCATCAAATGTCATCATTTATGAGTACTACAAACCCTAGAACATATACACAACATTCGTAAAACATATAGCGTATGTACATGACTACCCTGCATAACACCCATGTACGAATCTCAACATAATGAAGATAAGATCACAAAGATTCGCATATGTACGTGACTATCCAAAGACAAACTTGCATACAGATCTAAGAACTTTTGCTACAAACAAAACTTCACTTTCTGCAACCTTCACTATCAAAACAACAGACTTTTGAATAATTTATTTCGATCCTAGCATCACAATAATCACATATTAATTGACATTATATACTTTGGCATTTGCAACAAGTAAGTCAATCAATCATATATGTCAACATACTTTCATATCTTTCACATCTGAGTCTTCTCCTTGCTCCCTCGTGCATCCTGTTCTAGACCAAATTACACATGAATAACCCATAACTTGCACATATAACAAATTCATCTCCATATGATTTATAACTTTTAACCTTAGTCAATACCTTAGGTAAATCCCTTGGTAATGTTGTTAGTGTTCTTTGATTGGATCAAATAATCATTTCTCCTCCAATTACTATGGACCAATACCATGGTAATGACCCCTAGTATCCATATTTCCATGGTTCAGATTCTGTACGGACTTTTATTCCCAAAACATGTGTATGGATGTGACCCTTCTTCATAGGGTCTACGTATACTTTCTAAAACTTCACCTTTAAAATCCATCTATCTTTGAACTATCATTCCTTTGCTCATAGAATCTATACAAATCTATATGAGTTCCATAATCATCATATTATCATTGTTGACATCAAGTACATCTATATCGAGTAGGTTGCCATCGAAGACAACATATTAGCCATCATGCCAATAAGAGGGTCTTCGACAAATTCCCGAAGATCATGGAAATAGTTGGAAGGAAGATCCATTGAGGAGGATAGAGAAGACAGATGAGGAAGTGAGGGATTTAATTCAAACAATCTAGTCATGAGAAAAACCAAAACTAAAAAAATACTAAAAAGATAAAACCAAATAAATTTATCAAAACCCAAAAAAAAAATTAGTTTAAGAATCATACATGATTTTTGGATAATTCTTAAATAATAAATAACTCTATACGTGACATAATACCATAAAAAATTTTGCCCACATAACCAATCTTCTTGAGAAAGATCAAGTAAAGTAGTAGAAGTTTAAGGCTCGAATATATTATAAAATCTACTAATTATGCATCACTCGTATAAAAATATATAAAAACTTGTAGAGAATATAAAAAAATTAAATAAAAGGATATTTAAAACGACTCTTAACTTCCTTCTTGTACTCTACCTTATGCAATTTCACTACTCTTACAACCTTATTTTCTGTATAGTACACTAATACTTGCTTCACCATCTATTTTGAAAGAGATCGAGGCAAGTGCAACTAACGTGGACCCAATTGTCTATTGCTTAACGTTGACTCTCTCTAATGGCATTAAAGATATCAAGCTCATCTTAGGAGTTCTTGACACAGTCCTCGCCAATCTGCCTTACGTTTGTGGGTTAAAAATTCCTTATCTATTGATAGGAGAGAGGCACCACCATCTTATCTTGCCACGTCAGGACACAATGCCAACCCTAATAAGATGCATCGCACCCTGTCTACGTGACGTGACAAGTTAAGTGTGTTATTTCACATGTGAAAATAAGAATGAGATCACCAGGGAAGATTAGGGAAATATGAAGTGATGCGTGGCTTACTAAGCTGAGAGGAAATATATTCGTCTTTGCACATGCATACATTTGCTTTTGTCTTATTAATTTTATTTTAATCGTAAATGACGAAAGAATTGTATTTAGATGTTATATATTTCGAAGTTAGAGAAATATGTTTAACCTGATGTAGACTTAGTGACACAAGAAAGTAAAATTAATGTAGAATGGGCGATAAAGTAAGATTTTTATTTTAGTGTTAATAAAATTTGAATTTTATTAAACTGGGTTGAAGTCATGGTTAAATTATTATGTGGAAATTAGTTAAATGTATTTGAAAATTTGAATAAAAGAGTAAACAATTGTATGGCATATTTTATATTAGGTGAGAATTGAGATGTTAGTATTAATAAAATTTGAATTTTATTAAATTAGATTGAAGTCATAGCATGTGGAAATTAGTAAAATGTATGTGAAAATTTAAATAAAACAGTAAATTATTGTATTGCATATTTATATTAAGTGAGAATTGAGATTATGTTTTTATTAGTGTATATAATGAGTTATATGATATAGGATTTATTACATTTAAATTGTGTTTGATAATTATTAAGAAAAAAATTTACAAATTAGAGTTTCATGGTTTGCTAAAGAATTTTTGGTTGTTACTTTGTGAAATCTTTGAATTTGTTTTGTGTTTAAAAGAAGAATAATTTTATGGATATGGTTTTGTGTATATTTTTTTTATTAGTGACATCTAAAATGGTTAATCATAGTTATTTAATTATGCTTAAATGAAAAGTATCTATATTAATATTAATTTAGATAACGAAAAAAGCCATAAAATAAAGATAATGTTTTGTTTTAGATATAGTAGCATAGAGTATATATTGATGACCAATGAATCCCTTTCATATAGAAGCATAGGATGTACCAATTAATATATAGGGGTAAATGTGGAAAAATTATTTTTGTTATAATAGAGTAGATTAGATATAGATGACTAATATATCTATTCACAATATAAATATAGAAAGTGCCAATTTAGGAGGATAATAGGTAGTTAGGTCAAAAAGTCATTTGATAAGAATATAAATTTTAATGTGGTTGTTTGATGAGAGGTATATTATGAGTCTAGATTTATCTTAACTTCGGATCAACTAAGAGGGTCAAATCTCTTTTCATTTTAGAAAATGTTTACATCTAAGACAAGTAGGTTAAAATAGATCTAGATTGGCTTAATTATTAATTAATTATAAATATAAATATAATTTGATTTCAAATTTATTTTCCCAAATTACTATGCTTACATAACAAATTTTCTACTATATTAATTTTGAAAGCATAACACATCTTGATGTGATAACTAAAAATTTTGAAATAAAATTTTTTGAAAATATTCTTTATTTTGTATATATTTAAAATATAATTAAAAATATTTAATTAAAAAATTTATATAATTATTTTAATTAAGAAAAGAAACAAGATTCCTTAATTAATAAAAATTATATTTATTGTTTATATTTAGAAATTAATTATAATGGAATATTTTTATTAATTAAAAAAAACAAATCAGTAAAATAAAACAAATGAATAAAATATGTTATAATATTATTGATTAACGTGTTATTTGCTTCCTCATTATTAATCAATTTAAATTTATTTTAGACTTTTCTATAAACATTATTTATTTATATATTATATATGTATATGATGTTTGTGTTGTGAGAAGTTATTACTTGAAAATAATTAAAAGAATATATATTAAAATAAATAAATTAAAATGACTTTCAATATGTGAGGAAATATTTTGTAAAATATAAAGTCTAAGACTCAATTTTTGGATATGTTATTTTTGGGATATTGCTATTTGGCTGGAATTAATGCTTTGATCCAAAAGTGTAGAGTATGTTCGACCATGAATTCCTCATAAAATACTATATATACTATATCAATGAAACATGAATTTTCTTTTTTTTCAATTTCAACTAAGTTTAAAATGATCTTTTCTTATTTGTATGGCTTGGCATTCGACCATGAAAAAGTGGTCGAGTAAAATTGTTTGTAGTAATAGTTTATCGCTATGCACTTTGCATTTAATACTCCATCAGAAACAATGAAATGCGATTTTTGAGATCCAAAGGATGAATTTGAACTTAAGTTCATTAATGAAACATAAGGGGATATTTAGCATAGAGTAAGCAAGTTAACGTTAATTAATAGTTTAAGATATCCTAAATAAAAGTATTTGGTAAATTTTGGAAAAAAGGAAAAGGCATATAAATAATTATATATATAAAGTACTAGATTTTTTTTTTTTAATTTAATATTTTTAATCACATTAATGAAAATAATAGTTTGGGAGTTTTGGGGGCGTTGTATTTATAAATGTTTTGTTCCCCACATATAGTTGGATATTGAAGATAAAGTAAGAAGATCATGGAATGAAATAGAGTAAATAAAGTAATAAA
>APFE031530798.1:49492-110017 GCA_000404065.3 Pinus taeda
ATTATTTTTTTTTTTAATTTAGAGGAGAATTTATATTACTTATTATTTTTATAAAACAAAAATTAATTTTCCATGTAATGGAAAACCAAGTAACTATCTACTCTTTTAACGAATTTGTTATCAAGGTTTACTAATATTTATTATCAATCTAGATAAAATTGTAAAATAGACAATATAGATTTACAATATTGAAATGGATAAGATATATAACAACCTATCTCTCACACACCCATAGATTAGAAGAATTAAAATTAAAAAGAAATTTAACTATAGAATTGAGGCTTGTGTGATCCATAACAATTATAAAAAGAGTTTCGGCATAAATCACATGTAGAAAACCTTTGTGACGTGTTTCGAACCAACTAGTGTGGTTCATCATCACGACAAGTTGGTTCAAAACGCGTCACAAAGGTTTTCTACATGTGATTTACGCCGAAACTCTTTTTATAATAGAAATTTAACTAGATAACTAATATAATTAACATGTATACCCATTCAGAAGATTAGTTGAATATCAATCATATTAAAATGAAATTTTTGGAACTTAAGAACTATATGTTGAATCATATATTGATATCGTTACTCATGGTTAAATTCACCATGGAATTAAGGGTTGCAGAAATATCATGTACGGGATGTTATTTGTTTCTTATATGTTTACTTGCATTAGTCATGTCCATGAATTAATTCCATTTAATGTTGACCGTATTGACATTACGGTTTACACCAAGATTTTTATGGGAGAATTAATTCCTGGGCGGATGATTTCCCTAGGGTTGCAGTTCAATCTCTCGCGCATCTACTGTGAGCCTCCAACTCGATTCTTTACATGGGTAGCTGTGCAAGATTGATGGTGGTTAGGAGAGTTCCCAATTGAACGATGCAAACCCTTTTCCATTGGTCAAACTATGTCGAGAGGGTTGAAACCATGCATTTGTTGCCTTTGTCACTTGGTCGTTGGGTCTCTGGCTTCATTGGGAGGCTCCTCCTGTGGTATCTACTCCTGCTCATAATACTTCCCTTAACCTTATGCTTTCACTGTTGGTGGCATGCTAGTCTCCAAGGCTGAAATTCTTGTGTCGTTATAGTTCCTCTCTCATGCAACTCCGCAATGACGAGGGGTCAAGTTCTACTTTTGTTCTGATTGAGCAGGTAATCTTTGAGGTGTAGTCTTCTGTTTATGAATTATTAAGTTCTTCCTTGCCTAAGCATGAGTACTGAAACTAATCCTATTTTCTTTACTATGCTTGATAGGTTTTTTCTGCTTCTTGGGGCGAAATCGCTACTGGTTTAAGCCAATTGTGGCAGTTTAAGCTTCTTGGCAAATTCCCTTACCGTGTATGCGAGTTCTAGAGAGTGTTTAATTAAGAGCATTCTGGCTTTATTTTCTTTTTCGCCTTTTTCGTGCTGGGTGTAAGTATAACTTATATGGGTCTGAGGGTTTTTTTGATGCAGCCCCTATGTACGAGTTTCTTAGGCATAAAGCCTTTGTTTAACATGCATTCTTTGCATAATTAATTTGGGAGAGTAAACCCTTGTATAGGGTTTATGAGGGAATTGGTCTATTTAACGATACTTTGAATTGAATATGTAATATACTTTGGTTTGTATTTGAATAACTTAACTATCTCATGGAAGTCCTGCCCATTTTCAAAGTATATTGTCCTCTATATTTGAGATATAGCTTGAGTAAATGAAAATGTCCATGCATATCATTGTGGAGTTTTATGCTTAATGAATTTGGTCTCCATATTGTCTAGCTTAGTTGTATATTGATTTCTATAGGCTGAGTGGCTCTCGTAATAGGCTATCGCTTCTAATACAAGAGAAATTTCGGTAATGGATTATTCATTTTTTTCCCAGATTTGCAGTCGTTACTTTATCATCTGCTAGAATTCAGTAGTATAAAAACACTAATTTCTTGCCTTACAGTTTTCCTATTTTTGTTTTATTTATCAAGGAATGATTTTCCCTAATTTCACGGGATGGTTAGGGCTTGGTGAGCCGCATTATAGTTAGAGACAAAGAATCACTGTGTTTTCCTTATGAGTTAGTAGAGATAATGTCATTGATATTTATTATTTCCTACAGAGTGATTGTCCTTTAGTTTTACAGTAAAACCACCTATCATTCTATTGTGCATATACTTATGTTTAGATGTCATTCCTCAGTTTTGGTTTTACTATCCTCCTGGAATGTGACAATGCATCATTTTGATAACTTTCAATTTTACTTCTTGTGAAATAATGTCGATTACAAGTCTACTTCTTTTCTATTTTTGAAATTGATTACCATTGTAATCTGGGTTTTTCTTTACAAGTTATCTTAACTACTGAAATGCCATTTTTCTAATACTTGCCTTGCTTAGGATAACTAACATATAGATTATGATATCTAGAAGATAATTCCTATAACTAGATAAAGTCATGAGATATACTAACTAGATAAAGTCATCATATATACTTATCTATCTTACTTCCTAGTTGTACTGGATTTTTAATCCTCTGTTTATTTGTTTTCCTCCCAACCTTGAGACTAGTGCTACTCCGCTTGATGTCTCCCCTCGAGCAACCTCCATAGGGTATCTGCTCAAGAATCTTAGTCTTGAATAGCATGAGCTATATGGTCTTAACAAGACATAGCTAGTATATCACTATCTGTCCTTCCATCACAGTTAATTGAACATTTACTTAAAATCCTTCCTTTATTTTTCTCTAGGTCTCAGATGCCCCCCCCATCCTCTTGATTTTTGGAATAAATATTTCTTTTTTTTTGAAGTAGTTAGGGTAGGGGTTACTACCTAGCCTAGCTGTTTGAGAATAACCATCATCTTTGGATAATGTATTCTCACTTTAATTAAATCAAATGATTATTTCCATAATTCCAAAATTCCACTTTTCATAGATTTAAAACAAAATTACTATCTATAAAAATTAACCAGTATCCAGTTTGTTAAAACAATGCAGTAAATAAATATTTACACATATATGGGGACATCACATCTCACCCCCCTAGGATTGAAAATCATCTCGATTTTCTTCTATCAAAAATAACCTCAAGAAATTTTCCTTCATGGTCCTTTCATCCTCCCAAGTAACCTCTTGAGGCCCAAAATGTTGCCACTGTAATTGAGCTTGGGTGATAACTCGTATCCGCAACATTACTTCTCTCCGATCGAGTATACCCATTGGTTAGACAAGGAACTCACCTTCTAGTTCTACCTATAGGTCAAAAGTGAAAAAAAAATAACTTTATTTACTTGGTAAAGGTTAGAATAGAATCAACTATATATATATAATATATATATAACTCGCCTTCTAGTTCTACCTATAGGTCAAAAGTGAAAAAAAAAACTTATTACTTGTAAAATCAGAATATGATCAAATATATAATATATATAATATATATATATATAATATATATATATATATATATAATATATATATATATATATATATATATATATATATAGGTACACAAAATACGTCGATGAGGAAATTTTAATTCTCTCCCTATTCACCTATATGTATTACCAATTATGTGTTTGGGGTCATAAATATATTTCCTTAATACTGAAATGTGAAAAACCTTGTGCACTCGAATATGTTTGGGTAAAGCTAGTTGATAAGCTACTGGCCCAATTTGTGCTAAAATCTGAAAAAGGCCACATAATTTAGGTACCAACTTGGCGCATCCATTCCATTGTAGCGTACTTTTCTTGGCTCGAACACAAATATAGACATGATGCCCCACTTGGAAGTCCAAAAAACTTCCTTTCTTGTCAGCATAATTCTTTTGTCGATCTTGGGTGGATTTTAAATTTGTTCCCACTTCTTTGACCATTTATTCCATTTCTGCTAACATATCAAGCACTAGCAATATCTTATCTTCCAAGCCACCCCAATTTGAGGGAGTCCTACATTTATGCCCAAAAAACACTTCAAAAGGGCTCAATTGTGTAGAAGTGTGATAACTTTTGTTATGAGAAAATTCTACAAGATGAAAATACTCTTCCCACTTAGATGGTTGCTGCATTACAAATGCTCGTAACATATCCTCCACCACTTTGTTTACCCACTTTGTCTACCCATCTATTTGCAGGTGGTAGGGAGTAGTGAAATGTAACTGAGTAGTCCTTCAAACAAGGCCTTCTAGAAGGCTGATGTAAAGTTTACATCATCATTCAAACTTATAATTTTTGGTATGCCATGCAGCCTCAAAATGTTTTGCATAAATATATTAGTGATCTGCAGCCCACTGTAAGTAGATTGTACATGTATGAAGTGGGCATATTTTCTTAGCTTATCCATGACAACCATGATTGAATCGTTCTGCTTTCTTGACCAGGGAAGGCCTATTATAAAATCAATGGAAATAACTTCCCATTTCCATTCTGGAATCGGTGATGGGTGGAGTAAACCAATTGGATGATGGTTTTCTATTTTAACTTGTTGGCATTCCAAACAACGTGCCAAATATTCAGTCACTTCCTTCTTCATGATGGGCGAAAAATATTATTTTCTAAGTATGGTTATCAGTTTTTGATATCTAGGATGCCTGGCATATGGAACCTTGTGATACTCATCTAAAATTAAATTTTAATGGCCTTTATATTTGTTATATACATCGTTGTTTTAGATATTAGCAAACCTTCCTGATTTATTTCATATCCAAGTAGTTGTTTTTTGCTGTTCAGAATTTCAGTTTACTGTCACAAAGTTTGATACTCTCGGTCTTGCATTGCTGCCTCCTTGATTTGTTATTTAAATGTGTTTTGTGCTTCAATGAATGATATTTCATATAAACAGTTAGATTTTCTATTTAGTGCATCTGCGACACGATTCCCTTTTCCTTTTAGGTGCTTAATCTCAAAGTCGAATCCACTTAGGAAATCCACCCAACGAGCTTGTCTAACATTCAAAGTGGGTTGTCTAAAACAATTAGTCAAGCTATGATCGTTAGTCATTAACAGAAATTTCTTACCCATCAGGTAGTGTCGCCATATTTTTAAAGCATGAATAACTATTGTCAGCTCCAAATCATAGGCTAAGGACCTCTACTCATGCTCCTTTATCTTTCTAGATTTGTAAGCAATGACCTTTCCTTCTTGCATTAGCACGTCACCTACACCTTCCTTGCTAGCATTCATACAAATCACATCATCTTTGTTTGGATCAATGATGCTTAAAATGGGTGTTGTTGTGAGTAAATGTTTAAGCCGATCAAAACTATTTTGGCATTCTATAATCCATTTAAAATCCTTACCTTTCTTTTGTGAGTGAGGTAATAGGATAAGCTACCCTAGAGAAGCCTCCAATGAATCGCCTATAGTATCTAGCTCAGCCCATAAACGACCTTGTATCAGCCACATCTTTTGGTAATAGCCGCTCCATTATGGTATTTATTTTCTTCAGATCCACAACTATTTTGTATTTACTAATGACATGACCAAGATATTGGATATGTTCTTTAAAGAATTCACATTTACTATACTTAGCATATAGCTGGTGTTCCCTTAAAACTTGCAGAACAATCGAGAGATGCTCTTTGTGTTCATCCACCATCCGAGAGTAAATCAATATGTCATTGATGAAAACTAACACAAAATTGTCCCAATATTGATGGAATATATTGTTCATAAGCCACATGAAGGTTGTCGGTGCATCAGTTAACCCAAAAGGCAGCACAACAAAATCATAGTGCCCATAACAAGTTCTAAAGGTTGTTTTTGCTATATCTTCTTCCTTGATCCTAATTTAGTGATAGCGTGAGTGAAGGTCGATCTTGGAAGACATGGTGGCACCCTTCACTTGGTCAAATAATTGATCTATACGAGGTAGGGGATTCGTTTTTTAATGGTTAACTTATTTACTTGATGGTATTCCATACACAATCGCATGGTCCCATCCTTCTTTTTAACAACTAGTACTAGGGTTTCCCAAGGCAACACACTTGGTCGAATATATTTTTTGTCAACTAGCTCTTGCAACTACATTTTCAGTTCTATTAATTCTCGCATGCTCATTCGATAAGGGGCTTGAGATACTAGTGCATCCCCTGGCAACAATTCAATGTTGAAATTTATATCTCTTTTGGGTGGAAGTCTCGATATTTCTTGTGGAAATACATCCGAAAAATTCTACACTATTGGAATATCTTCTAAGGCAAAAGTCTTTTCCTTTGAATCTGTGTATCCTACTTGTATTGCATAAATTTGGCATCCCTTTTACATACATTTGGCTAGATGGCAGGCTATCACGGGTCTCAATTTTAAGGGTCTTATTCTCCCTTGGATCTCTTGTCTCTTTCCATCTTCTTCCATATAGTTAATGGTTTTACTTTACAGTTGAGCAAAGACCGATGTAGCTAATTGCACTGACCAGGGATTCTTAAACTTAACAGCCTGCAGATTGCATTGATCTATTATTTTGGGGCTAACGTAACTTAAGGTAGCTTCGGGACAATTACAATAGACACGGTTTCATTGAATATTTTACCTTCAGACTCTATCATGGTTGGCTGGTACTCTACCTAATGGTCTTCAAGAGAAACATTGATTTTTGGCATGCTTCTTATCACTTCCCCGATTGTCGATGCTTCTTGAACCTGTGCTACCTCATCGGTTCCTCTGCATTCTGGGCAGTTTTTAACATAATGCAACCCTCCATATCCCCAGCATTGTAATGGAGGTTTAGCTACCATTTCCACTTTAGTCCTTACTGATTGTTTGTTTGTCCTCGTCTCACTGGGAATTTTGAACCTGGATGGATTTCTATTCACATTTATATTCATCTGTTCTGTAGGAGTCTTATTGAGTACAAATTTATTTATTTTTTGACTAGAGGAAAATTTACTCCCCTTTTTGTCATTCCACTTCTTTCCTTCTTCCCCTTTTTGATTATTATGCTGGTGGCATACCTGAGCCTTCGTATGACTTGATCCATGGTTTTTGGATTATCAAACTCAAGGTGCTCTTTCATAAACAATGGTAGGCTACTAATAAACCACTACAACTTAGCCTTTTCTTCCCGTATGTATGGAACATATTGCGATAAGGATGTGAATTTGGTTATAAACTCATCCATGGTTAATTTCACCAACTGCAAGTCATGGAATTCCTTGGATTTTTCATCATAAGATCTTTCAGTTAGATATTTTTCCTTAAAATACTTTTGAAATTTGTGCCAAGATATGCTTTGTTCATTTACGCCACGTACTGTTTTTACTTCTTCCCACCATAGGGTGGCTTTTCCTTATCACTGAAATATTGTCAGTCAAGCTTTTAAGTTATGATCATATTCGTACAACTCGGAATACTTGTTCATGTTAATGATCCAAGCTTTTGCTTCCTCCTCTTGTTTTCCATCAAAGAGTGGAGATTTTATCTTCTAGAATTCTCCCTGGAGGTCCACCTTTTATCTCCTTTTCTTGTTGTGTTCTGATACATTACCAGATTTTTCTTCTTAGTTTTCATCACCTCTTTCAATTTTTTCTCTCTCAGTATGAAACTCTTGGTCTCCAATGAAGCTTCCCTGTTCAAGACAGGGAATTGTTTGGCATTGATTCTGTTTATCTGATAGGCTCTTTATGATCTTTTCCTGTTCCTCCATCAACCGTTCATTATCTTCTTGTAGCGGAGCCATATCTTCTTTTGATTTTTGCAATGTTTCTAAGATGGCAATATTGGCATTTTGTGGCTCTTCTCCCAGTTGTACCCAAACTTTAGGATTGCTTTCTAGAAAGGTTGCAACTCCTATCCATGTTCAGTGTCCGTATGGTCCCCATTATTTTCATATTAACTACTTCTTACTTTTCTTTCTCTGTGGACATCACACAATTGTTGTTAATTCTTTTTTTTTTCCAGAGGTCTCAATCTTCTAAACTGAGAGTTTTGATACCAAATGTCACACACCCATCAATTAGAAGAATTAAAATAAAAAGAAATTTAACTATATAACTAATATAATTAACATGTATACCCATTTGGAAGATTAATTGAATATCAATAATATTACGATGGAAAATTTTGAACTTAATAACTATATGTTGGGTGATATATTGATATCGTTAGTCATGGTTAAATTCACCATGGCATTAAGGGTTGCAGAAATATCATCTGCTGGTTGTTATTTTTTTGTTATATGTTTACTTACATTAGTCATGTCCATGAATTAATTCCATTCAATGTTGACTGTATTGGCATTATGATTTACACCGAGATTTTTATGGGAGATTTAATTCCTGGGCGGATGATTGCCCTAGGGTTGTAGTCCAGTCTCTCGTTCATCTCTTGTGAGCCTCCGATTGGATTCTTTATGAGGGTTGTTGTCCAAGATCGCGGGTGGTGAGGCGAGTTCCCAATAGAATGATTGAGGCTCTCTTCCGTCGATCAAACTATGGGAAGACAATGGAAACTATGCATTTTTTGCCTTTGTCACTTTCTCGCTGGGTTTTTAGCTTCATCGAGAGGATCCTCCTCTAGTATCTACTCCTGATCGCAATACTTCCCTTAACCTTATGCTTTCTCTACTAGTGGCATGCTAGTCTATAAGACTGAAATTCCTGTGCCATTACAGTTCTTCTCTGGTGCAACTTCATAACGAGGAGTCGAGGTTTTTTTGTTTGTTTTTTGATTGAGCAGGTAATCATCGAGGCGCAGCCTTCTGTTTATGAATTATTATGTTTTTCCTTGCCTAGGCATCAATATTAAAACTAATCCTATTTTGTTTACTGTGCATGACAAGTTTGTCATGCTTCTCGGGGCAGAATAGCTAAGGGTTTAAGCTAACTGTGGTAGTTCAAGCTTTTCGACAAATTCCCTTACTAGGTCTGCGAGTTTTAAAGTGTTTAATTAAGAACCTTCTGACCTTACTTCCTTTTCCATCTTTTTCGTGTTGGTTGGAAGTATAAGTTTAATGGGTCTGAGGGTTTTGTTGATGCAACCCTTGTGTATGAGTTTCTTAGGCATAGAGCCTTTGTTTAGCATGCATGCTTTGTATAATTAGTTTCGGAGGGTAAACCCTCATATAGGGTTTATGATGACATTGGTCTATTTAACAATACTTTGAATTGAATATGTAATATACTCTGGTTTTTATTTGAATAACTTAACTCTGTTTTACCTCATGGAAGTCTTGTCCATTTTCCGAAGTATACTGTCCTCTCTATTTGATATTTAGCTTGAGTAAATGAAAATTTCCATGCATATCATTGTGGAGTATTATGCTTAATGAATCTCGTTTCCATATTGTTTAACTTAGTTGTATATTGATTTCTAGAGGCTCAGTGGCTTTGGTAATAGGCTATCACTTCTAATACAAGAGCTATTTCAGCAATGGATTATTCATTTTTCTTTCCTGATTTGTAGTGATTACTTTATCATCTGTTGGCATTCTGTAGTCTAAAAACACTAATTTCTTTCCTTACAGTTTTCCTATTTTTGTTTAGTCTATCAGAGAATGATTTTCCCCAATTTTTTGGGGTAGTTACAGCTTGGTTGGCTACACTAGAGTTAGAGTAAAATAATCATTGGGTTTTCCTTATGAGCTGGTAGAGATAATCTCATTAATACTTACTATTTCCTACAAAGTGATTGTCCTTTAGTTTAGAGTAAAACCCTCTATCATTTTGTTGTGTATATACTTATGTTTAGATGTCATTTCTTGGTTTTGTTTTTATTGTCGTCCTATAATGTGACAATGCATCATTTCGATAACTTTCAGTTTTACTTCTTGTGAAATTACGTCGATTACAGGTCCCCTGCTTTTCTATTTTTGACATCGATTACCATCCTAATCTGGTTTTTTCTTTACAAGTTATCTTAACTACATTTCTATAATACTTTCCTTGCATAAGATAAATAACATATACATTATGATATCTACAAGATAATTCCTATAACTAGATAAAGTCATGAGATATACTAACTTGATAAAGTCATCAAATATACTAACTCATCATATATACTTGTATGTCTCGCTTCCTAGTTGTACTCTATTTTTAATCCTCTATTTATTTGTTTGCCTCCCAACCTTAAGACTAGCGTTGCTCCGCCATGTCTCCCCCCCTCAATAACCCTAGTATTGAATAGCGTGAGCTATCTAGTCTTAATAAGACATAGCTACCTTCCAACACAATTAATTGAACATTTTCTTAAAATCTTTCGTTTCTTTTTCTAGAGGTCTCAAATACCCCCATCATCTTGATCCTTGGAATAAATATTCCTTTTTTTTGGAAGAAGTTAGGGCCAAGGTAACTACCCATCCTCTTGATCCTTGGAATAAATATTCCTCTTTTTTAGAAGTTAGGGCCGAGCTCTTTTTTTGAGAATAACTCTCATGCTTGGATAACTTTTTCTCACTTAAATTAAATCAAATGACTATTTCCATAATTCCAGCATTCCACTTTTCATACATTTAGAACAAAATTACTATTTATAAAAATTAATCAGTATCGAGTTTCTTAAGACAATGTAGTAAATAAAAATTTACACATATATGGGAACATCACACTATCCATCATTAAATATATGTATCCAAATACATCTAATAATACAATTTGAGTAGATCTAAGGGCTAAGAACATATATTTCCTATATGAAATTTATATTATAATATCAATTTTTTGAGTAAATAACTACTTTATAAAATTCTACTTGTAATTTTAAAAAAAATTATTTAAATTTATAAAATGATAATTCATTTATTTATAACAGGTTTTTAAAGAGTTTAGTTAATCTATTACTCTATATAATATTAAATTCTATCCATAATAGTTTTACTTAAAACTATTACTTATAAAATAAATATAAAATTTTAGTAAATTTTACCTATATTATATAATAGATCCATTAGTTTTTATTAATTATTTCTTTAATATATATAAATTTTATCTATAAATATGTTTATTTTATGAGTTTAATATAAACGGAGTTTTAATCAAGTTAAAATTCCACCCACATTTATAACGTATTTGTTTCGTTAAAGCCTATTTACCTTGTATAAAAATTATTCATGCAAATATGGCAAGGCAAGGCTACTTTATGGTTAAAAGTTGTCATTTGAATGAGTCACAACTTGTCTTAAAAATTAGTTGTAAAATATACAATACAATACATGTAACTGGGAAAAACTTCAATGCTTTTAAGTGTGAATGAGAAAATAAATAGTGATCATTGATATTGACTTTCTTCAATATATTGACTGCTTCAGCATAAAGGTGGTGCCAATAATGAAAAAGTGTGAATGTAGAGAAAAGTGGTTATTACTGCTTCCTATTTTCTTCCCTAAATTGACAACTTGAGGACTAAGGTGTTAACCACATGTGAGGCAATGCACCAAATATCTATCATATACACCTAATTTCAAGACAGGCCAGGAACTGCTGTACCGTCGATTCAGGCGAGCATTCTGAAGAGCGACGAGATAAAAACAATGGAGGAATTGCCCTTCTTGGAACAAGGGAGGATTGCCCAACAGCAGATTCTTGAAGATGGCACCCTCTTTCCTGTGGTTCTGCTGCCTCCGTCTGTAGCTGAAAGCCCGTCGATTGTGTCCTTGGTCGACTCCATCCAACAGAACAGGGAATGGATCGACAATCAACTAAAACGGGCTGGGGCGCTGCTCTTCAGAGGATTTCCACCGAGAAGCGCATCAGATTTCAATGCAGTTGTCGAAGCATTTGGATGGGAAGAACATCCATATCTGGGCTTAGCTTCCAGAACCAGGGTTGAAGGAAGGGTTTACACTGCAAACGAAGCTCCTTTGGATCAACCCATCAAATTCCATCACGAGATGGCTATGGTAAGTTCATCCTCCTTGCACTCCATACTACAGTTTCCTTTTCTTTTTTCTTGCTCTTCAAACTGATTCTTGGCGTTTTTTTTTGGGTTCCCCTTTCAGTTCGATAGTTTTCCTACCAAATTAATTTTCTTCTGTGAGATTGCGCCTCCGGAGGGAGGGCAGACAGCAATTGTTTTAAGCACTAAGATCACCCAACGAATGGAACAGAAATTTCCACAACTTGTTAAAAAACTGGAGGATGGGGGATTGATTTATTCCTGTAGCGTCCCTCAGGAAGACGATCCTCAATCCTTTTTAAAGGGCTGGCAGTCCCGTTACGAAACCACCACCAAGCAGGAAGCAGAAAGGAAGTAAGAATAAATTGAAGTTATACGCAGTATGTATAAAAAAATATAGATGGTGTGGATGCAGGTTTTCAAAGTTAGTCATTCTGTTTTATTGCTTCTTGATGTAAATTGTCTATGAGCTTCTTTTGTCTTTCATGTCTTTTATGGTGGTTGAAGTATTCATTCGAAGCAATCACACTGCTTTAGCTCATACACAATTTACATACAGAAATAATCTTAAAATAAATCTGTATAATTTCATTTTAGGTTACATCTGCATAATTTGTATATAGGTCCAAGTGAATTTGTATTAATTTTCAGAGCTATCTAGATCTCTCCTACTTCATCTCAGCTTTACCATTTTCAATAATCAAATTGTTTTGAAAGAAAAAATGAGTATGGGGTAACGAAATTGATGTTTATGTGGTGAGGTTGTTGCTTCCAGGCTTGCAACATCAGGTGTTCCAGTGTCCAAAATAACTTGGGCAGATGATGGTACAATGTTGTTTGAAATAGGACCTATTGTTTCCATAAGAACTGTTGACGGGGACGTAGACAAGAGGAAAGCATTGTTCAACCCTTCGGCACTTCGACAAGCAACCGCAACACTCACAGACGGATCGCTGTTTCCTGAAGATGCAATGGAACTATTAATCCAAATAGCCGAAGAAGACTGTGTGGACATCACCTGGGAAGTTGGTGATGTTCTGGTACTGGACAATCGCTTTGTACAGCATGCGAGAAGGCCTTCAACCCCACCGAGAAGGGTACTTGCAGCCTTCTGCAAATAAAATGAGTGGTGTTGACTCAACTACCGATCATTTCCTGTGGTGTTTCTTTCCATTATAAAGCATTGTTGTTGTTGGCAATTAATCTGAGAAGTTAACCTCTTACTGCCCGTGCTGGAAATACTGAAACAAAACTCTCGTAGTTTATTCCTTTGCAAACTTTCTAGTTTTACAAAAGCTCTGGACTTTTTAGTTTTTCCTTGTAACAATTTTTTCCCTTTTATGCTTTTAGAGGTTTTTAGAGTAATCAGGCATGGATTTGTTGGAGTTGCCCTTTCTGGAGTTAAGTTTGATGGGTAATTTTTACATAATTTTAATGTTTCAGTAGCTTTTTAAGACGATAATTTATTTATTCATTTAAAAGTATGTCATAAATATGATGAATGGTTTAGTTTATTTTTTATTTTACTATATTTAAAAAAATATATCATAATTTGGTTGTCAGAGAGGAAATTTATCATTAGTATTTATGGATTAATTCAGATTGAATTTTCATTATTATTCAAAAATAAATTAATAAAACACATTACTAAAATTACTCACTATAATTTATAAAGAACTAACTTTAACTCCTACTGTAACCTTTTGAATTTTAAAGCATTAACTTATTTTTATTTATCAATAAATTTATATTTTTAAATTATTTATAAAAAAATATTGTTAATTTTAATTTAAATATTTCAAAATAAAATTATTTTTATGTTCAAATTTTATTCAATTTTAAGGAATTTTAAAATTGTTTTCTTCGCTTGTAAAAATTCTCTTATATTAAAAAGTTAAAACTTGATTCTATATTTGGGAATTTATTTGTTTCCTTGTTCTTCTTAAATAGTCAACATGTAAGATAATTTGATGTTTTAATTTGAGTTTTATAATTTTTAAAGTATATTAATTTTTCTCTATCTTTATGACTATTTTTTTATATTAAAAAAAAATTATAATATATTTTTTATCAATTTTAATGTTATATATGGCTTTATATATTTTTTTAAAGTAAATTAGCATTATCCTTTTAATAGTGTTAATATTTTGGAAATATTTTATTTTTAATTTTAAAGAAACCATATTTTAATGATGATTTTTTTTAATTTTTAATTTTTATTTTTTTATGTAATTGAGTCAAGAGGTTCATTCTACATATAAGTAAAAGTGGACGTGTAAGTTTGCAAGTAGGTATTAGTTGACTTGACACTGTCTCCTAGAAATAAAAATAAAAAATATGCTCTAAATAGAAAGATAACATAGACTATAATAATTAAAAAAATAAATATGGTATAAAGAAATTAGAAGTATAATAAATATCTCAGTAAAATGCTTAAATATTATATTAATTAAACTATTTGAAAATCTACTTTAACTAATTTATTTCCATTTCAATTTCATATATATCTATATATAGAAAAAAATTAAAAAATAATTAATGTTTTAGATAAAAGAAATATTCCAATGTGTAGATGTAGATGTGAGTAAAATATTTTTAATGTCAATGATGGATAGATTGTATATCATTTTAAAATATGTATATAATATGAAAAATTTAAGTTTTTATTGTTAAAAGATATATTTGGTCCTATACATATTCTATATCACATTCAAAAATACAATTTAAAAAATGAAAATAACATATTGTATTTTATTCTATTAAATCACTACTTAAAATCGTAAATTTAAAAAGGAAATCTATTCTCTCTTTCATGTTAATAAATTAAAGAAATTTGTTTTCTCTCGGCTCATATTAAATGAGTACTTAAAATGGTAAATTTAAAAAAAAATAAATTCTTTGATATTAATAAATTTTAGCTTATTCTTATATATTAGCATCTTCTGGTAATATTATTTTATTAACTACTTAATATAAGAGCATGTGTTTCCTCCTAAGAGGTCACAGGTTCAAACCGAGAGGGGGGTAGAGTATGTATGCCTTCGTAGACTTAGCAGTCAAATCGCTGCGCGGAGGTGGGTCCCTTGTCACACAAAGGGGTCTATACACCATTGGTGTTAGCTGGGCTGTGACTGAAATGGATAATTATAAATTATTATATGATAAAATATCATATTTTTATATATAACAGATAATAAAAATTTCAATTAATTTTTAAATATATAAATGTTTTAATATCTAAATCAAAATAGAATAATAAATGAAACAGCGATATATATGAATTAGTTAATTAAAAATTGAAAATTATCATTCATATATATATATGAAAAATTTGAAATTTGATATATATAATCCATATATGAACGTTTTATTATGTACCATAAGTATATGAATGATTTAGTATTTAGATATAGATATCATTATAGTTCAATTGTTTAGATTAATTAGTTGTCGATTTAATTGTTACCGGACACGCGGATAGCTTTATCTTGCACAATTTGAATTTCACTAGGTTGTGTGCGCTAATTTATTCTAATATATTTACGGTATATTAATTAGTTGTCGATTTACGTGTTACAAGACATGCGGATAGCTTTATGTTGCACAATTTGAATTTCACTAGGTTATGTGCACTAATTTATGCTAATATATTTACGGTTGATGCCATCCAATTATGTAAAGAATCATCTCTTATATTTATTGTTAGGATTTTTTTTTTTTGTAAAAAACAAATAAAGTATGTACTAAATATATTCTTTAACATGGCTAGTTTAATTAAATATAATGACATAAATAGTTTAATTAAATATAATGACATAAATATTTTGATTTATATAGTTTAAATTTTCAGAAAAATAACATGTTTAACCAATTTGAATAACATTATTAAAATTATAAATATTAATTAAAAAAAAGAAATATAAGTGATATGTTAAACTTATGTGGAAGGAATTACACATATATTGATCATATTAGAAAGTGTTATTGCTAAAATTAAATTCAGGTTAAATAGAATACAACAACCATTAATTTTTTTTTTGAAATTGATGCCTTACAAGTTTCATACAACAATATATACTTGAAATATTCTATGTAATTAATAGTACATATTTTTTAATGAACCTTATATGTCTTGTTAAGTATTAATATCTTAATTATGTTTTTAATATTAATTATATCTCATTACTCTTAATTACTTTCCATATATACACAATAAGAACCTAAAAATATAATCAATTCTATTAAATCATCATCCCAAATAGGACATGTAAATCTCTATTCAACCCTTAACCATATTAATTTGTACTTTAATACATGGGGCCATAGCCCCAAACGAGGGCGTGGAATACAAGAACCATCCTTATTGGAACCAATTATATAAATTGGGCCCATGTTCCACTTCTTGGATTAAAATTCCATTTCCATCACTTGTACATGGATTTTGTACCAAAAAGTATGAATTACAAGAAGGTAAAACCGTATTTTTTATACTCTACCCGTGGATTTGAGCCTCAAAACAACATACCAAAGTATAAAAGCCTAGCATTTTTTCTTAAACAATGGCTTTCCTCGTAAGAACCATTCTTGTTGATTCTAATCCATTTTGGAGGTGAAATGAACTAACATGTTTACCTACAACCAAATCCTTATATGCATCAACAAAGTTGAGATGATTACCATATAGTTAATTCTATTTTAAAGTCTCATGTCCATAAGAAGAGGATTATGGCTAAGGATCAATTGGGGTCCATGTGTTGCACAACTTAGCTAGTGATACCCTTCTCACCCTTAACATTTAGATGGAATTCTTGAAGGTCTCTAGATCACTCATGATGGTGGTCATTATAATGTAATTTTCTCTATTTATCCATGAATCAAAGAGAATTATGCTCTTTTTGGATGATCATATCCTTCATCAAAATGTTGTTTTGTCATTTTCAATTGGACAAGGTGATGGATTAAATCTCCATGTTATAAAATGGAAACTTGTGAATCATATTAGATAGTGTTTCAATGTTATATGTAATTGAATGTATTTTCCAAGTTAGGATGGAATTCATCACAAAATTTGAAGACTTTATCTCCATCTCATTTAGTTTTTCCGAGCATGGGAATTTTTTGAATAATCTTGATTTTGGTCAATGCCTAAAATCCTCAAATTCCATATGTTGTGTGGAAATTTTTAAATTATGATATGTATAATCCATACATGAATGTTTTAATATGTATCATCAATATATGAATTCTTAAATATTTAGATAAATAAATAATTATAGTTCAATGTTTAGTTTAATTAGTTGTTGACTTATTTGTTATAGGGCATGTGGCTAGCTTTAAGCTAATATGTGCACAATTTGAATTTCACTAGGTTATGTGCACTAGTCTATGAAAACATATTTACGGATGATGCCATCCACAATGTAGGGAATCATTCCTTAAGTTTATTGCTAAGATTTCCTTCGAAAAAACAAATTAAATATGGATGAAATATGTTATTTGAAATTCCTCAGCTAATCAAATATCATGACATAAATATTTTGATCTATAAAATTTAAAGCTTCATAAAAATAACATGTTTAACAAATTTTATATCATTAAAATTATAAATATTGATTAAGAAAAGGAAGAAATATAAGTGGTCTCATTGAACTTATGTGAAAGGAATTAAATAAGTTGACACATATATTTATCATGTTAAAGTGTGGTATTTCTCAAATTTCATCCATGTTAAATAAAACACAATAACCACCAAGTTTTTAATTTTTTGAAATGCATTCATGACATGTTTAGATACAACTATATATATATATACTCTTATATATATATCCTCGGCTACCTATGTTCCTAATTAAGTATTAAATATCTTTAACTATGCTTTTTAAATACATAATTATGCCTCATTACCCTTAATTAGTTTCCATATATACAGAATGAGACCCTACATATATAATGAATCCTATTAATTTATCATCCCAAATAGGACATGTAAATATCTATTGAACCCTTGACGATATTAATCTATCGCTTAATACATGGGCCCATAGCCCCAAACGATGGCTTGGAACATAAGAAACATAATTATCCCCATAAGAACCATTCGTGTTGATTCTAATCCATTTTGGAGGGGAAATCAATTAAGATGTCTACCTACAACCAAATCCTTATATGCATCAACAAATTTGAGATCCTTACCATACAATTAATTTTGTTTTGAAGTCTCATGTTTTGAAGTCTCATGTCCATCAGAGGAGTCTTATGGCTAAGGAATAAATTAAGGGTCCATGTGTTGCACAACTTAGCTAGTGATACCCTTCTCACCCTTAACACTTAGATGGATTTCTTGAAGGTGTGTAGATCACTCATGATGGCGGTCATTATAATGTAATTTTATCTATTTATGCATTATTAGAGACTTATGCTCTATGTAGATGATCATATCCTTCATTAAAATGTTTTGTTGTCTTTTTCACTTAGACAAGACGATGGAGTAAATGTACATGTTATAAAATGGAAACTCGTGAATCATATTAGATAGTGTTTCATTGTTAAATGTAATTGAATGTATTTTCCAAGTGAGGATGACATTTATCACATAATTTGAAGAATTTATATCCATCTCAATTATTTTTTCCCAACATGGAAAATTTTTAAATGATTTTGATATGGTCAATGTTTATCATCCTCAAAATCCATATGTCGTGTGGAAATTTAAATAAAAATTTAGTTTCCTACACCCTTTGTCCCTTCGATGAAGGGATATATTATATTTGATAACCCTAGAACAAATTTAGGATAGATTTTGGTGAGGTCAATGAATATAGGAATATTTTATAATGTCTCCAAGGCTAGTCAATAATGTATCACTTGGACCTTTACTAGGTCCATATGTGATCTATTCTAATAAATTATGTACACAAACTATTAGATTATTTATATACCAAATTATTACTTCTGCATAGTGGTGTGAAATTTGTGCGGTTGCAAAGTGCTAAGCTCATATTGAATGTGCTTCATATGCTCCTCCCTTGTTCATTTAAATAAAATTCTTTTCTAAGTAGACGCATATAAAATAGTTAGTGAATGACTGTAGAGTTTCCATCATTATCCTCATGATTGTTATTGGTACATTAATTAAATCAAACAACATGAAAAAACACTCGTAGAATACCTCCTTATATTTAAAGGTGGATTTCCATACATTAGTTGGCTCAACAAATACCTAGTTATAATTTGACTTGATATCAATCTTATTAAACTCCTTTTACCTCTAATTTGGTGGAGAACATCAATAATTTGAAGGATTGGGAACCAATTGATATTGGTTATGATTTACTTAAGGATATATATTAGTATAGACTCATTATGTGTTTTTTTTTTAAATTTTGAATCAACATAAGTAGGCTCCCATAATGTGAGGATATAAAGAATTTCTAGTCCCTAGATATTAGCCCTTGAATTTTGTATTTTATCTCCTCATTCTATAGAATAAAGTACATGTATACAAGGCAATTGGGTAGTGGGGAAACCAACGTAAATCAATTATGTTATTTATCTCAAAATTAATTGGTTGTCATATAGGTGAGTGAATTTTAAATTGCATTAGATATTCCAATGTTTAGTTCACCCAAAAAAACTAGATTGAACCTATGCTTGACCATGCAGTTATATTTTTGTGTTTTTCATTCTTTGTGTTAACAATGTTTTGTGGCCCAACAATAGTCAAGGGTACTCTCTAGTATAAGGTCCCAACTATACCTCACACCATTTGGGATAAGCGACCCATCTAGAATATGGCCCAATAACTATTCTCAATTTTGGGAATGTTATGAAATATTTATTATCATGAAAACAAATGGGAATATGAGTTCTAAGTTAAAAATAACTAATTAAATAAGAGAAAGAGTAGGCTAACTATTAGTGAGAGGAAGATAATAAATTGGGAAAAATGAATCAACAAACAAATAGTTGCATAGGCAAAGAAACAACCATTTCCAAATCAAGACAATGACAAGTACTCAACTTGCTAGAACAAATGAAGAATAGTCAACATCTAGATCTAAAAAGTGATCATAAATGGAAGTATAGAAAAAAAACAACAAGCATGTGAGGGAAACCATCTAATATACGAAATATTCCATAACCTAGCAATTTACATTCCATAAACCACACACACACACATACACACATGAAATCTTCGACAATAGTGAACAAAAAGGAACAAGATGCATGTAATCATACAGTTCCAACAATGACATTTCAAGGCTTCTAAATATTCTGACATTAAATACAAAATTACTAGGCTCCTATATTTTCTATGCAATGAAATTAATAATAGCTCCAAAAGTCCCTCCAAACATAGAATTCTACAATTTTAAAAGTAGAGTTTCTCAAATACCATCTATAATTGTTGACAATCAAAGAAAATATGTTACAACTCTTCCAATTCCCCCAACAAACAAATAAAATAAAGGAAAATAGTTTTAAAACTCTTAAGAAAATACTAACATCTATTATGATATGAGTGGATTTTCAGTATGGAACCTTATGATGTCTTCAATACATGCCACATAGAATCAGTTTCGGTAGAGAGGGTTGGATCTCTTGAAAATGATCTTTACTTCATTATTGTAGTAATTAGAAAATTGAATTATTTTAGACTAAGGGATAAATTGTTAGCATAGGTGTGTAATAGAGCTTAAGAATAGAGATTTGATTGTTAGATTGATTAAAATAGAGATTGAGTTGTTAGTGCAGTTAAAATACGGTTTGACTCATGAAAGAGAAGAAAATGTAATGGAAAAGGATTAGATGAGATGACAGAGAATTGTGTGAGAGGTGAGAGATTCAGTGATAGATAAGGGTTTGAGATTGAGACAGAGGTTAATTAAATTGCTATAACTGAGCCGAGAGGGTGAAGACTCTATAACTTTTGATTATATTGACTAAAATGATTTAGTGTGAAACTGTGTGTTAATCCTGATGCAGAGGCATTTGCTTTCTAAAAGCTAACCAATTATTTCCTCTGTTTTCACGCTTTAATTGTAAATCTCAGTATTTATGTGTTTATCGTTAAATGCATCCATTTAGCGTTAACCAATAATCTTGGAATTAAGTGCTAAACCTTGATTGAGCATTGTAATAAGTTTGGTTTAATGCACATGGGTTGTATTGGAAAAATGGGAAGCGGTATATCGCATGCCTTTGAAGAGGTAAGCCGTAATATTTTGAGTCTGTGCGATTAGCTTGAGCACTCAACACATCCCAACGAGAGGAGAGAGAAAAATTGCTTTTTTGAATGTCTCCAAAGTGATAAAGACCATGCTTGAATCCATGCGAAATCACGCGATGACCGTTGGATCGGACGAACAAATCGATGGTATAAAATCAACGGACTAATTATCGATCAGGGTGAGTGATGACCGTTAGATTTGGAGAGAGGAGATTAACAGTGTAGAATGAAGCACCTGTTTGAAAAGGGAAAGTCAACGTGGGACTGATGTGTTTAGGGGAAAATGGGACCCTCAGAATAAAGTAAGCCATGTAGAGAATCTACTTGAATGCATCTGATTGGTTATAAAGTAACCAATAGTGTATTTTTAAAACTACCACCTTATTTTGATCAAACTCCTACGTCATTTGGGTATCAAGGCACAAAGATTGAGTTTGACTACAGTAAGCATGTGATGCGGGAGCAACTAGCAACTAAGTGAGAAAACGTGGACCAGAGGATCAGAATAGAGAAAAGCTTGTTTTAAAGCAAAAAAGCGAATTTAAAGTGGATAATTTAAAGCGGATAAGATGGATACATCCATGCACGCTTTTGGAGAGCTTTCATTGTAGAAAAACTAGGAGAAAATCTTATCAATCTTCCTAATGCATCTTATATAAATGTAATGTGATAGGGTGTGAGATATATCTTATTTGTGAGTAAAATAGTGAGTGAGCAAGATGTAGTCGATTGTGAGCTCGGTTTTAAGGCGGAAATGCCTTAGCCTGGAATGTAATTTGTTCTGTATATATACATATATATGAAACATGTTCTAGTATTGTGTACGCCTACGCTTGTGTGTATGGTATAATTAAGTTAAATCTTGTGTTCAAGCTTGTTGATCCAAATATCATGTATCTGTTATATGTAAATGTTTGTTAAAGACAGCATGCAGCGCAGAGGAAGATTCTGATGATGATAGAGAGATGAATGCTCTACCAGCGAAGAAATCACGAAGGAAACACGCTCCAGGATCTTGTTTTTTTAAAGAAATTGGGATTTTGGGCAACCCCCAAATTCCCATTTTCATCATCAACTCTCTTACTTTTGCTCATAGGGTAAAATAGAAAATTATCCCAAACTTGCTTGCTAGAAAATGATAGATCATTTCATCTTTCTCCATTAGTTCAGTGGCATGGTTCAAATACTGCAATCATCATAAGCTATAGTGTACACCTTAAACACTTGTTTATGTTTGGAAATTACACAAACTCATAGTGAAAGCATTTTTAGTTGAGAGTTAGCCAAAAGAAAAATGGAAGACACCCTACCAACTTTCAATGGGTTTGAATCCGACCTCAATTGATCAAATATACCATGACACCATGTTGAATTTCAATGGGTTTGAACTTTGAAGCCAACCTCAGTTGCTCGGATCTACTATGATATATTGTCATTTATGATTTTTCTTTAATGTTTTTAGATTCATCGTCCATTTTGAACTGCAGATCTAGTCCCTCTGCCCTCTACCCCTTGATTTATAGGCAAACCCTAATGCCAATGTTGATGTGCCCATCTTTAGATGCACGCCAAAGCTTAGGGCTGTGGCCAAATATGGTGGAAATCATGTCATATGAGTGATCTCATGTTATATAATTGAAGAACAATCTATTGGTTACTTCAATCTAAGGGCGATGAACACCATAGAGTGCTATCATCCTACTTGATAATATAAAATCAGTATTAGTGGTGGATGTAACCAAGGCCTAAACTAGATTTTTAACTTATCAAGCATATACATTATTCCATTATTCTTGACGCTGATAGTGGTTTCCTATTTTTATCATCCAGGATTATTGTCAATGATCTCTTCAAACATGATTGGTGTAGCTGCACATGAATTCAAATATTTCAGTACATCATTTTGAAATGGACTCTAACATTTTTAATTAGCCTTCTAACTGGACTTGTTGGCTTCACCATCAATCTAGCAGTTGAAAACATTGTTGCGACCAAGCTAGCAAGTACCAACAATTTCATGCTACAAAAAAGGTACATACCTACATGGATAACATGCCTACCTATTGCATTATGTGTCTTGACTCTTTTGTTACTTTCTGCCATAGTCTTGTTTCACTGTTTCTATATTTTCTATACCAAATTTTAGTTAAATGTACTTGTTTCTAGTCAGATGAATTAAACCCAACTAAAAGTTGCTTAAGATTAACAGTGGCTCATGATGAATTGACAAAGTTGCAATGCTTTAATGCAAGTATGCATTAGCATTTGGAGTATATGCATGATGAATTGACAAAGTTGCAATGCTTTAATGCAGGTATGCATTAGCATTTGGAGTATATGCAAGATCTAATTTTATTCTAGTTATATTTGCTGCAGTACTTTGTGCTTATATTGCTCCAACAACTGCCAGATCCGGTATACCAGAAGTTAAAGCTTATTTGATTGGTATTGATGCTCGAGGAATTATGTCTCCAAGCACACTAATAGTGAAGGTATGCCTTTATGGATATGACAATGATAAGTTGATATGAAACAATAAATATAATCTGGAACACTAATACTCAAATATTAGTTCGCAAAGAGGAGTCTGCATTCTTGAAACTCTGTCTTGTGCCACAAATAGTACCGAACGAAAAATATTTTTGGGCACAGTTCTTAATACAAATTAAATTAAATAATCTTGAAATGTACAAAATAGTAAAGCATAAAGATGAGGTCTAAAGCTCATATCAACTAAAAACAAGCGTGTACATTATTTGGAAAACAAGTAAGAGTTAACATAGTATTCATAGTGATATGAGTGCTTATGGAATCATATAAGCCATTTAGAGAACATTATCCACTTTGATGATTTCCATTAGTAAGTGATAACATGATAAAAGCATAAAGATGAGGGTTGAAGCTTAGATTGCCTAAAAACAAATATGTGCATCATTTGGCACACAAGTTAAAGATGACATAGTATTCATAGTATTACACGTGCATCCTACAAGCCATTTGGAGAACACTATCCACTTTGATGATTTCCGTCATTAACTGATAACAGAAATTTTGAGGGAAGAAAATCAAAGTAGCCCAAGGAAATGAAAATAATCATAATGCTTCATTGATGACATGCACACCTAAAATACCATTTAGGTATGTAATCTGTTTCGGGTGAAGTAGTCCACAGCGGATTGAGAAGATGAACTCTTGTATATTATCATATTAAAATAGTCTCATGTTCTATCTCAATTTAGAAGTGCTCCTAAAAGCTTGTCCTAATCATATTACGCATTTTATTTTGTCCTTCCCAATTCCATATAACCACCATGTTTCAAGCATTTGATTGAAAATGTTGCAGAAGGAAGTAAAGGAATGTGAGTTTTTGCTAAAAGATCGATTAATATTATTTTCTGTCCAAGCACAAAGTGGACTCTAATATGCATGTATATATGTGCCTGACAATGGGGGAACTAAGTGATGACCTGGCACTTCATCATTCTTCATATATCATAATCTTCACTGTACAAATTTGAGCTCCTCATTATCCTAAATAAAGTAAAATATGCAATCATCACTACCTTAAATCCATTCTAGATGGCAAAGGGTGATGTGAGATAGCAACAATTGGTGAGTGACTGCTTCTTCCTTGTTGTTATCAGATCTTAAATACCATGGGGCCAAAATTTTCTTGTTGTTTCCTCTTATGGCATTTATATATGATCCTATCAAATCTTTCTATTGCAAGGGTTTAGAACTAAATGTCATGGGTAATTTAAATTCTAGTTTACGTTAGTTTAAACACTTGGGCTAATCTATCTACAATCGTGATTGGATTATATGAGTTTGAAACCTTCTTCTCTATTTTTTAACACTAGCACTTATGTCAATAGAGAGTCTACGATACCTCATTTAACATGTATCACTAAATTTTTGTCTGTCTATCTGCATTCTCAACACATTGAGAAAATGATATGTAATAAGAAATGTGAGTGGACTTTTTCATATGCAGATTTTAGGTAGCATTTGTGTAGCCTCCGGTTCCTTAGATGTAGGTAAGGAGGGACCTCTTTTGCACACTGGGGCATGCATAACATCACTTTGGGGCAGGGGGACTCCAAACAATACCATTTAACATGGAGATGGTTGTGATGTTTCAAAAATGATAAAGATAGACGCAATCTCATAACATGTGGTTCTGCTGCGAGAGTTGTTGCTACATTTCTGTTACTACCTTTGAAATGATTTTAAACAAACATATTTATCTTGATTCTAAGGGTCTAGTCCATCTTCTTAGTAGAAGATTGATCAGTTGCATTAGGTTACTGAATTTTGTTGGTAAAGGCTTTGACAGTTTTTTATTCTTCAGGTGGCAGAGTGCTCTTCTTTGGAGAACATTTTTCACCGCAACAGTGGTCGCTGTGGTTTTGAGGGCACTCAAAGAATTTCTTGAAATGGGAAAATGTGGGCTCTTTGGAAAGGGTGGTATGATAATGTTTGATATTATCTCAATGAAAATTTCCTACCAGACTGTTGATCTTTTGCGAGTGATAATCCTTGGAATTGTTGGGGGATTAATTGGAAGTCTTTTTAATTACCTTCTGGACAAGATCCTAAGAGTTTATAATCTTATTAATGGGTATGTAGTTGATCCCTTTAACATTTCAATTGGTATCAATATGTTAATATGCACCTTGATGCATTAAATGTAGTTATAAATGATTTCCAATCAAACCATTCCTCCTAAGCATGCATTTAGGACTAATACACACAATCATCAATGTCATTAATCTTTTTTACATGATTGAAGATTGAATGGTTAATAAAATTTTGAGGAAACCCATTACCAAAAAAATATGATAAACATGTTACACCATTTCACCAATTCTAAATCAAGTAATAAAACAATCTTATATATACAAAAAGAGTTATGATGCACAAAATTCGTCTATACAAAAAAAACACAATGACATGCCACCTCGTGGCTCTTGTTTAACTCAATATTAGTATTTTACTATTATCTTTATTAGTATGAATCTCAATCCTTTAATTTATTATTTAGTTAATTTGATCTATACTAAATAAAATATTATTAACTTATTGTCACTTTGATTAAATCTTCTAATTTTAAAATAAAAATAAAAATAATAATATTCTTCTTATAATTATACTATCTTGACACCCCGCTCATATTAATAATTATTAATTGATTTTTTAATTACACTGTAAGGAATTCTTTTGGAAAGAACTCCCCTCTTGTGCCACTTTGTACCTTCCCGCGCCATTGATTTTGGTTTTAGACGATGGAATTATTGTTCGCCATTGGATCACGGTTACAGGTGTTGGGTGGATGTAAGTTGGGCGGTTTCTTAAATGGTTTGATGCTTTCAGAGAAAGTACAACTTTGGAAAAAGGCCTTTGATATGGCTATTGAAGGACGAGTTGTACAGAGATGAGAGTGGCATCGAAATGGGGGACATCTTCAATGCCCATATGTGATTATGTTCTCAATTCAATGCCATTTCGGTTTTAAACATTGTTGATGCAATGCGCTAGATTCTGCATCACAGGTTCAAGTTGCATAGAGTGTTGTGCTCCACCCAGAGCAGCTCTAACATTGCGGAGGAAGTAGCAGTGGGATGCCCCTCTTCTCTGAGTCACAACACCATTTATCTTTCTACAAGCTCAATTTCCTCAAGCAAGCAGTGGTTGGGATAAGGTGCAAGTTTTTGGTGATTTTGACAGAAAAGGGGTTTTTGTTGATAAACAAATCTATTATAATGCTTGATCTTTTGGGGTAGAAAATCCTTTAAATCATCATTTTCTCTTTTTTTTTTCTCCTTTTGTAAAATGTTTTCTGCTAATATTTTTCATGGGCTAATGTTGCCTTTGCACTCAATTGAGGATGGAAAATGAAATTTTGTAAAACACTCAGATTCCAATTGTAGGATGACATGGTGTAGACTGCAATGTTGTTGGGGCATATGCATTCTAGTTTCAATTTACTAATTTTTTGTATTTTTCCCTTTAGTTTTGTATTTGACTTATACAACAGAAAAACAAAGTTCTTAATATTTTTTATGCTTTCACAATGTTTCAAATTTTTGAATTGGTTTTGATCAGATTCCTCTGAACCCTCTGAATTAGAATCACTAGCTTCCATATTTAAGAATTCCCAGGCACGGTCTTCAATAAATTTCTCTGGGCTAGCTATAATAGTCTTCAATATTGGTTTCCAGTTCAAATTCATCCTTCTTTCATAATATTTGATGTCCATAGAATTGAGCCATTCCTTGATGCCATCAAGTGAAGCTGAAGGAATAACATCAATTCGAAGGACTTCCCACTTGAAGTCCTTGAAAATAATAGCCATATTAAAAGATTTTTTCCCAAGCCCTACACTGTGCTTTCAAATGGAGAGCCTCAATACTCTTTAAAACGTCCAATTTTGTTGTCACATGCTCCCGTTATAAAGGATAAATTTTAGCTTAAGGCTACTTCAAAATTCAAACTAATTTATGAATTGTTAAATCCAAGAAACATCAAAATGAAAGCATGCAACACAAAAGTAATGGGAAAAGAAACATATCACCTGTCAAATCCAAAATCAATACGAATATAGAGACTCCATGGCTGATTGGCATACCTTTGGAGGCTTGAATGGATAATTAGGAGCAAAATGAATAGTAACCACAAACACACCCCATACATATTGACTATTAGAAGGTCTCATGAATGTGGCTTGAAAATGAAACATATCGTCAGCCACTGGACATGCAAAGCCAATGAAATCCCATCATACAAAGGCCCTCAAAAATTACAATCTGCTAAATATAAAAACCAAATGCAGTTGTTAAAATGTTGAAAGTGGAATTTCTAATACATGTACATATTTTTGAAACCACATAAACTTCCCATGTCAGCAAATGATATTTTATAGATAAAAATTATAAGTAAAGAGGTTATGAAACCACCAACAATATTAGATACAAAGAATTAAACCAAACAATTAAAAAAACTTATGGTTTGCAAAATTGGGTTCGAGCTAAAATGAGAAGCCAAGGAATCGGTTCCATGGAGGTGGAGTTAGTGAAATGTGAGTGTTGTGGGCTGAAGGAGGAGTGAACTCTTGCCTAAATTGCACACTTCGGTGATTGATTCTATGGGAATTGAGTCTGCAGGTTGTGCACAAAGGATGTGAAGGACGAGTTGTGCAGGGTCGAGAGTGGCATCAGAATGGAGGATGTCCTCAATTCCCATATGCGGTTAGGTTCCCAATTCAATGTTGATCTGACTATAAACATCACTAATGAAATGCATTAGATTTTGTGTCGCAGGTTCGAGTCACACAGAGTGCTTTGCTCCACTCGAAGCAACTCTATCCTTAGGGAGGAGGTAACAGTGGTACACCCCTCTTCTCTAAGTCGCAACACTAATTGTATTTCTATAAGATCAATTTCCTCAGGCAAGCTGCAATTGGGATCAAGTGCAATTTTTTGGTGATTTTGATAGAAAAGGGGTTTCTCTTGATAAACAAATTCATTGTAATGCTTGATCTCTTGGGGTCGAAAATCCTTTCACCATTTTCTCTTTTTTTTCCTGCTTTTGTAAAATGTTTACTGCTAATAATTTTATGGGCTAATGTTGCCTTTTCTCTCAATTGAGGATGGAAAACGAAATCCTGCAAAACACTCAGATTCCAACTATAGGATGACATGGTGCAGACTGTAATACTATTGGCCCATATGCATTTTGGTTTCAATTTATTGATTTTTTTTTTCCCTTTTGTTTTGTATTTAACTTATACAACAGAGAAACAAAGTTCTTAATATTGTTTATGCTTTCATAATGTTTCAAATTGTTGAATTGGATTTGAGTATTAACCGCCTCCATGATTTTTGTTCTAGATGTTGCAATCGATACTTTGACTGTCATCATGGAAGAGTAACAATTTTCATGCAATGGATTTAGTGTTGTGGTTTGGAAGGTCTTCAGTTTTCTTGGCACTTTCCATTTGCAAGCTGATATAGGCAATTTAGTTGTAAACAACCTGTCCTTCATAATTGGTGTGTTGGCGAAGGGAAAATCTACAATTCTCATTTATGGAAGCTTGAATTTTATTTTTTCTTGTTCTGAATACCATTTGTTGCTTTATTGTATTGCAGGTTATAAATGTGACAATAGATCCTAATGCAAAGATTGGGTTCATACCAAACACAAAAGATGATCCACACAAGATGAAACTTGATATTCCCTTCCCTTGCTAAGCAGGGATATTGCATTCTCTACGAGGATCATTTTTTCATCTTTTCTTGGACATTTCCATTTTTATGTATAGTTATTTTTTAGAAAGTTATTTTTTTTGTTTAACTATAAATCAACTATTGAAGGTGCATGCCTTTCTCATTTATGTTTTTTTCTTTTATGAGAAAGAGTAGTTGCAAATGGATGAAATATAGGAAAACATGTACAAAAAATATGTAGACGACTCATCTAATTTTAATGATATTATAGGTTATGAGAAATTAGCAGGGTTGTGGATTTGAGGGAGTTTTTACTGTTACTTTCCACCTTATGAATCTTCAAAATGAAAAAATTTGCGTCATGTTTTTTAAAGGAACAATGAATTATTTTTAAATAGACAATGTTGGTATTTCAATTTTGAAAGAATGTTTACTCTTTGGAGGAGGTCACATATTCAAGATCTTTATTTGGAGGAGTGTACAGTTTCAAATCAAGAGTGGATAAGGTGTATGAAAGATACCTTGTAAAACTTCTTTCGCAACAGGATCAACCTTTCTAAAATACCAAAAATACAAAGTTATAAATGGGGAGTAGAGAAACTTTTAAATGGAGGACTCATCCATAATGATTATGACGTACTGTGAAAAATTCCACATAACAATTTACAATTGAATTCGAGGAAGTGTTGTTTGCCTCTGCAGGATCTGTTATTTAGTATAGGTATTTCATGACCCGTTGAAAATGTAGACATCCACAGTCCACGTTGGACAATAGTTCTACAAGTTAAGTGAATGACATCACCTATGAGATTCCTTTTTTTTTTTGATATACCGGATGCATGTCAAATGACACATGGAAATTGTTTGTAGTGTTGGTGGTGGATTAACAGATTTGTTACATGTCATATTGTTGTAGGGTCAGATTTTGTCTCAAGTAGAAGATGGTGATTAATGAAATGCCTTCAGATTTTCTTTCTCTGGCTAGTGACAACTGCTTAACTATTTTGGGGATGAACATGAGATGTTGCTTCAACCATGGCCCATCTTGGTTTGTCTTTTAGCAGGTCACAAAACATTTGGTAGCATCTCTTTCTATTGAGAAGGGAAATATTTCTCTAGTTTAGAAATGCCCACTTCAGGATCCCTTTTAAAGAAATCATCTCAATCTCAATGTCAACATAAAAAGAATAAAATATTTAAACAAATAATTATAATATCTCTGGAAGAATCCCTAAATCCATTAGCCACCTCCATCAACTACAAAAATTAAATCTTTCTCTGAACCAATTGTCGAGTAGTATACCTGTAACTCTGGGGAAGTGTAACCACCCTCCTCCCACATTTACCCAAGTTAACCAGTTTGATGGGGTAAACATGTGATGAGATGCTACTATGATGTGATTCAACACCCCATGTACAGATAAGGAAGTGGAACCGACCAAACCAGACCATTATGACCTTCCACACATGCTACAAAACCTCCAGGAGCCAACCAACCTTTCCAGGTGATCAATCCTTGAGGCAACTTGCTTTTTCACTACCTTAGAGCCTCATTCACTCCCATGACAAGGCATTCATGTGACTGGGACCCACTAGTCACTCCCACAGCAAGGCATCCATGTGATTGTGGCCTTTTTTAGGCAATTCTGTGCCAACGACCCCAGAATTTGTGCCACTTTTTTCAGGGCAAAGGCTCAGGGCATTGCCAAAAACTTCATGAAACTTCCAAAAATTATAAATAGCATAGAAACAAGGGTACTAATGCAAAAAATTGATAAATTAATTGATTGTACCCCTACTAGCCATGACAGGCATTTAGTCAAACATATCATAAATATGTAATTAACAGGTCATAATAATAGATCTGAGCATAAGGATCTCATACTTATCTGAGAATCGTAAGGAAGCATTGATGCCTTATCACAACAACTAAATTATCATCTATTAGGTCATATATTAATTTTTCATTCATTTGAAATCAAAACATGATGGAAGCCATACATCAATTATGTCATAAACCCTGCTCATAACCAACATATAAGCAACACAAATAACAAGGGTATAACAACCATAAAAACCACATATAAACAAGTATATTTAGCCATCAAATACAAGAGGAAATAAACTCTTATTAACATATGAAAAATGAAACTAGGTCTGGGACTTCCATGTACCACCTGACCATAGATTAGCTAAACCAAATCTTTCTTTCAACCAATCACCCTCATGCCATATTCTAAGCATGAATGTGGGATCTCATGGAACAAATCCAACAAAACCAAATCAGGGCTTCCAGAGGCCAAACCATTTCAACCCTCAAGCAATGATTCCACCTCATGATCGAACATCACTAACCATCACTAGATTGGTCTCTAACCAAGCTTTCCAGGGCTCTAGATCTTTTGTTCCAACCATGGATTCCAGGACTAGTAACTCAACCCACAATTGTTATCGGGCTTCTAGATCATTTGTCCAACCAAGGCTTCCAGGAATAGTAACTCAACCCACCAAGGGCTTCCAAATCATTTTTCCAACCAAGGCTTCCAAGACTAGTAACTCAACCCAAGTTGTTACAGGGCTTCCAGAGCGTTGTCTAATCAAGGCTACAGAAACTAGTAACTCAACACACAACCAAAGGAACATGAGAACCAACTAGAAAACAAAAGGAAAGAAACCCACAACACCATGGTTATCTAGGAAATGGAAAGGCTAGGAAAATCCACCGTCAATCCAGGAATTCCTCCATGCCAATGACAGATCATAACCAAAAACCACACACATGTGCCTTGCATACCAAAACTAGCAAGGAAATCATACATGCAACTCAGTACCTGCAAGAAAACGTGTTGTAGTTGTTGATCTCAATGTCCTCTTGCAATTTCCTACTCTTCCTTTTCCTTCTTGCTCCAAAAGTCCAAGTATGCCCAACTCCTCCAAGAGTGCTCCAAGAAAACTCTAAGTGTCCAAGAGTATGAGAGAGAGAGTAGAATAGAGAGCTCCAAGCTAAAACTAAAAAAAGTATGCAAATTGATCCTCAAAAGCCTTTTTATTAATGAGGCTTCCATTTTCTTCAATTTTCCATTATTTTCCTTCATTTTCCTCCTCACATGCAACCTATCATCTTTCACCTCCCTTTTCTCCCAATTTCCATTATTTTCATATATAAAATGCCAATAAATTCCACTTTGCCTTTCCAAATCCTTTGTCATTTCCTTTTCCAATTTACATAACCATTAATTAATCACGTGTGATCCCTATCACTATGTTTTTTGTCCAACATTCAACTTGGAATACGTGTCTCACGACCATGGTTATTATTTTTCAATTATTAACTTTATTACATGTATTTTTTACCTGGGTTGTTACAAAACCTTGCCCCTTGGGGGAACACCGTCCTTGGTGTTCAATGACACCTACAACCAGCAAGACTGTTGAAAAGAAAAACAAACTTCCCATGGAGCTTTATAACTTGGCTCGTTGCAGTATTTACAATGAACAACCTGCTAAGAAGCAAACCAACATGAGAAACATAACCACATGACAACCATAATGACATGACACCCATACTGCTTATTGGAGCTTTATAACACAACTCATGGTGGTATTTACATCCATATACATATATATATAAACCAATCATCACACCAAAACATATGCCAAAAACATTTGCTCAACTAGCGAATAGAGAAGGATACATAGACCACATTTTATCTACCATCTCCCATGTAGCTTCATCAAGTCCAAATTGCTCCCATTGCACTTTAACTTGCTCGATTTCTTGGTTTTAGAGCATGAGCATATTTCTTTGTAAAATGCACTAAGGTTCTCGCTGGAATTCTCCTTATGGCCCCACCTGCAATACATACCTTTCAATCACATGATCAACATCTCTAACATACTTCTTAAGAAATGACACATGGAAAACATCATGGACTTTCACAGTCGGAGGTAGTGCAATTTGATAAGCTACTGGTCCAATCTTCTCAAGAATCTTGAAAGGTCCACAAAACCGAGTTTCTAGCTTGGCACATGATCTAATCCTCAAGGATCTCTTCTTGGCCTTGATGCGCAAGTACACTTGTTCCCCATCCTGAAACTCTTTAAAAAGCATGTTCAGATATGCGTAACTCTTTTGTCTATCTTGTGTTTCCTTTAGATTCTTTTTTATTACCTGCATTTCCTGTTCCATCTCTACCAATATGTCCAGTCCAATCAACACCCTATTCATTGGATCATTCCAACTAATGGGAGTATAACAACTCCGCCCATACAATGCCCCAAACAGACTCATCCTCAAAGATTCTTGATACCCATTGTTGTAAGTGAACTTAGCCAATAGAATATTCTCTTCCCACTTCTGCTGCTGATGCATCACATACATCCTCAACATATCCTCCAATATATTGTTTACCCTCTATATCTATCCATATGTTTGTGGATGATAAGCTGTGTTGAAGGCCAACTTTGTACCAAAACCTACAAATAACTCTTTCTAGAATCTAGAAGTGAACTTGGCATCCCTGTCTGACACAATGTTCTTCGAAACACCATAAAACCTCACTACGTCTTTGATCAAGACCTATGCTATATTATTAGATGAATAAGTAGACTTCACTGTAATGAATTGCGCTACCTTTGTTAACTTTTCCACCACAACCATGATGGAATCATGTTGTCTATATGTCCTTGGAAAACCTGTAATGAAGTCCATGGAAATGACCTCCCATTTCCACTCTGGACTCAAAATTGGTTGTAGTAATCCACCTGGATGCTTACATTTTTCTTTTACCTATTTCCAATCCAAGCACCTAGCCACAAATCTTCCACTTCTTTCTTCAAGTTCGGCCAATGGTAGAACTTCTTCACCGATTTCAATGTCTTTTGATATCCTAGGTGACCTAAATATGACTTAGCATGAAATTCCCTCAAGATAAGCTTCTTGAGCTCACTGTTGTATGACACATATATCATGTCCCTAAATATGACCAAGCCATATGTTGTGAGACAATAGTCTACATCCTGATCACCTGTACCCTGATGTAACCTGTGCATAAGCTCCCTGCACCTGTCATCCTATTGACCTGCCTACAAGATCTGATTTTGTAAATCTATGCCATAGGAGCTCATAGATGCTATGTGATTTACCTGTGTCCACCTGCTAAGAGCATCTGTAACCCTATTCTATTTACATTTAATGTACCTAATCTCAAAGGAGAACTCACTTATTATGGCCAACCATCTAGATTGCCTGGAATTTAGATTTAGTTGGTCAAATAGATACCTTAATCCACTGTGATCACTCATCAAGATGAACTGCCTGCCAAGAAGACAGTGCCTCCACATCTTCAAAGCATGGATGATCACTGCCAACTCAAGATCATGTGTTGGATAATTTTTCTCTTGCTCATTCAATCTCCTTGATTCATAACATACTACTTGTCCTTCTTGCATAAGGATTCCACCAAGCCCTCTCATGCAAGCATTTGTACATACCACAAAATCTTTTTCTAGATCTCCAATCTTAAAACTAGAGCATTTGTTAACAATTGCTTCAACTGTTGAAATCTGGCTACACATTCCTCTTTCCATTCAAATTTCTTACCTTTCCTTTGCAATGGCATAATAGGATAAGAAATTTGTGAGATGTTCCTGATGAACCTCCTGTAATAACCTGCTAACCCCGTGAATGATCTTACCTCATCCACATTTCAAAGAGATTCCCACTCCATGATAGCCCTTATCTTCTCTGGATCCACTGATATGCCTTTCTTGGAAACCACATGTCTCAAGTAATGTACCTCTATCTAAAAGAAATTGTATTTACTGAGATTTTCATACAACTGATGTTCTCTCAACAATCTCAATACTGCTGCTAAATGTTCGGCATGTTCTTCCTCATTTTTATAATCTACCAATATATCATCAATGAATACAATAACAAACTTGTCCAGATAAGTACGCAACGCACTATTCATCAAGCACATAAAAGTAGTTAGAGCATTATTTAAACCAAATGGAACCACAACAAACTCATAATGTCCATACATGGTCTGGAAAGCAGTCTTATAGATGTCTTCTTCTTTGATGTGTACTTGATGGTATCCTGATATCAGATAAATCTTTGATAACACTGTTTCTCCCTTCAACTAATCAAACAAGTCATCGATCCTTGGAAACAGATACCTATTCTTAATGATCACCTTGTTCAACTACTTGTAATCAATGCATAACCTAAGAGTACCATCCTTCTTCTTCTCAAATAACACTGGTGCACCCCAAGGTGACACGCTTGGCCTAATGTATCCCTTGTCAAGAATTTCCTTCAATTGAAACTTCAACTCCACCAACTCCGGTGTGCTCATCCTGTAAGGTGACTTTGATGTTGGTGTTGCCCCTGGTAACAACTCAATAGAAAATTCCACTTCCCTGTAAGGTGGAAACTCTGAAATATCTACTGGAAACACATCCTGAAACTGTTGTAGAATTGGGTACCTGCTCAAGACATCTGCATCCTCAGCTTCCTTACCTTTATGAGTGGAAATATGCATTGCGAACAACACACAGCATTTTCTATGATTGCACTTTGTTTGCATAGTTGTCACCATTCTATCTGATGTTGCCTTCTTCTTACCTTGTAAGACTCTTTGTTCCCCATTGTCATACAGGCACTCAATAAACTTGTCATAAAAATCGACCTTGGTCCTATGAAGATACAACCAGTCCATGCCCAACAACATACTATATGATCCTAATGGGAATACATTCAAATGTGCTGATGTACGCATACCATTCAACTCAAATGCACAAGCTCTTACCCAATGATGAACTCTCTTGTTTGTACCTGTAGAAAACTTCACTAACCAAGATTATGAATGAACTTATTTATTTAAGCCACAGTTATCCACCACGTCAAGATTAACATAACCATAATTAGATCCAGGGTCAATTAAAATAGAAACAACTTGATCACAAAGCTTACTATCCATCTCGATAATAGACACCTTGTGATCTACCTTCTTATTCCCCAATGTTGCATAGATCCATGGAATACTCTATCCAACATCTCCCACTTTCTATGCCTCCTTAGCACTGTAGATATGTGGTCTACCACCCTCATGTTGTGAACAATATCTCTTGTGATGATCTCCTCTACAAGTCCAACACTGCAAGGGCTTCGAACCATCACCCTTGTTCTACTCCTCACGCCAAAATCCCTATCCTCTATCCGATGTATTAAACTTCTTATGCGGGGTTGCATTATCTTTGTTACTTGTATCTTGAGGTCTTGCTCGCTTCTTGTCCCATTTTCCTTTATTCTTGCATTACCTTTCTAGTCCGGCTTAGTCTCATATCTGCACTTTGATTTCTCATAACAATTCTTTAGCTTCTGGATGGCCTCCTCCAATGATCTAGGCTCATCAAACTCAATCATGTCTTTGAATGCTATCAAAAACCCATTGATGAATCTCTAAATCTTGGCCTTCTCCTCCTTAAGATAAGGCACATATATCAATAACTCCAAAAATATGCTAGTGTACTCCTCATTAGACATAGATCCCATCTTCAGCTCATATAATTCTTTTGCCCTATCATCATAGTATCTCTCTGATAGATACTTCTTCCTGAATAGTCTCTCGAACTCATTCCAAGTCAACTCCTCCCGTAAGAATGATAATGATGACGACCATGAAACCTATCTAAACCAAAACTACAGTGAATTTCGTGTCCACTGCCTTTTCTATCGGGTGTATTGAGAATATTCCATCTATGACTGTGTCATTTCTATCCAACATGTGCCCACTATGTGACCTACTACCATATACTCCATTAGTCCTATCCTCCTATCCATAACTCATTCTAAGTGGTCCTTGTTTTTGCAAGTCTTACTAGCTCTGAAGAATCACTGCATTAACCTCTGCTTGTTTCTATTGTGCCCTAGCAAGTCTCTCTTGTGATTGAATGATTTGTTCATTATATTCTTTTCAACTCCTTATTTCTACCTTTAAACTTCTTAAAGTGTCTGTTATGTCAAGAGAATATCCCTCACCATGTTGTTCATCTAATCTATAGGGAGAATATTGTGAGTTGTAGTCTACCATCTTGCTAGTCATCTTTGATATTCTGTTCTTGCAAGGTAATCATGTCATCTAAACCAAATCATAAACAAATCAAATTACCTCATTATAGTTTGGGGAGGATATACCATCTGCAAGATCAACCAGATTAGTACAATATATGTGTAATAGTAATCATATCAACATTTAATCATCATTTCAACCATTATCCAATCATCAATGCATGACCATACCAACCAGATATCATGACCTCCTATATGACAACTATCACCATGCCAATCTATTCATAACAACATATAAGCATTGTCATGCATAACCAATGCATGATCGACATACACTCATGAAAAACACATCCAACAACAATACCCTCAACTTTCACATGGAAAAACCACTACAACTATGACCAACATCATGCATACACAACAAGTACATAGACCACAAGTATAAATAACACATATGTAATTGACATGTATGCACGACCAACACACATCGCCCATCCAGTCCAAGGGGTGAACCATGCTCTGATACTACTCTATAACCACCTTCTTCCGACATTTACACAAGTTAATTGGTCTGCTGGGGTAAACATGTGACGAGAGGCTATTATGATGTGATTCAACTCCCCATGTACAGTTAAGGAAGTGGAACCGACCAAACCAAATCATTATGACCTTCCACATATGCTTAAAAATCTCAAGGGGCCAACCTGTTGAAAAGTGTGCAACAAGAAATGCTAAATTTAGGAAATTCTAAAAATAGAACTACTAAAAATAGCACTTCTAAAAATAGCAGTTTGGCCAATGAGCATTTTTGATAGGGTCCCACCCTAACCCCCTTATCTATGTAATGGGACCACGTCATAGTCAAAAGTCAATAAAGCCCATATGAATAATTGTAAGTGGTTAATCCGCAATTAATAACGGAACCACAGTTAGTTGCAAATGGGCCGTAGTATTAGATAGAGGGTATTAGTAATACAACGGTATTGGCCCGTGGTATTGCATGTATGAGTCATATATAAAGGATAGGACTCCCTGCGAGGAGCATTGTGTCTTATTTTGTAATCGAGCTCTGCTCTATTGGAGGTTGCCCCCTCAAAGAGGCAAGTGAACATTACTCTCTGAATAATAAAATCATTGCAATTTTGTGTTCTGGGTATCTTTTCTTCGCATATTTTGTGTTCTGGGTATCTTTTCTTTGCATATTCTGTATTTGGGTATCATTTGCAAGTTAAGAGCATAACAAGTGGTATCAGAGCACTTTCCAGGGCTGGTGGGATCTCCATTTCGTAGCAAATTCTTTTTTTTTTGGCTAGAGACGTGTTCCAGCGTCTTTAAACCACGGGATCTGTCGTTGAGCGCATCATTCTGTGGATTTGGGGAGGCATGCACGCAGGAAATACAAGAGGTGGTCACGTCTGTTGGACTCCCTTGTAACCCCTATGGGTACCCCTTCGAGTAGTAGCGCATTAGACAGAATCGCGCACAGGCTGTCTTCCACGTACCCTCTGGGTATATCGGAAGCCCCCTAGGCTCCTTTGAAACCTTGCCATAGATAAACCGTCAGCTGTCTCGCGGCTACAGTACACCGAGAACAGCACTCGGAGAGATTACTCACCCATACGATAGGGTAGTCGGGTTGTACGGCTAAGGGTACGGTCGATCCTCCTTAGTTAGAGCCCTGAAACATTGGGCCGAGTACTACTACCAAACCCTTATGTATATTGCGATCTATAGCACCTAACACTTCTCAAGACCCTAGTTCCCTTTTCTATCATCATCTGTTATGCTCTTAACCTGCAAATGATACCCAAATACAGAATATGCGAAGAAAAGAGACCCAGAATACAGAATATGAAGAAAAAGATACCCAGAACACAGAATAGCAATGATTTTATTATTCAGAGAGTAATGTTCACTTGCCTCTTCGAGGGGGCAACCTCCAATAGAGCAGAGCTCAATTACCAAATAAGACACGATGCTCCTCGCAGGGAGTCTCTATCCTTTATATATGACTCATACATGCAATACCACGGGCCAATACCGTGGTATTACTAATACCATCTATCTAATACTACGACCCATTTGCAACTAACTGTGGTTCCGTTATTAATTGCGGATTAACCACTTACAATTATTAATATGGGCTTTATTGACTCTTGACTATGACGTGGTCCCATTACATAAATAAGGGGGTTAGGGTGGGACCCTAACAATTTCTGGGTGGGCATGATGGTGCTCAACCATCTCCAGGTGGTCATCAATCTCAATTGGATCAACATGATCCTCATCATTTTAGTAAATTATATAAAAAAAAATATGTTAAAACAAATTTGTACATGTAAATGAATTGTATGTACATATGCGTGTACATGTCTATCTTGCATGCGTATGAATACATTTGTTCACATGTTTTTATATTTATGTAATTTTATATATTGATGCAGAGGGTGAAAATGTTACTCGAAGTAGGTGTAAGTGAAGCTAGGAAATTCAAGAATAAGGCCATACACCAACTACCACTTATCCATATGATATTCCTGATGAGCTTCCTTGAGAAACAAACCTCCAACAATGTACATTAAAATGGTGCAAAATTCATTATTCAAAATTGAGGAAAGATCTTGGGAGTTTGGAGCTCCTTGCAGAGAGTCGAGAAATCTTGGAAATAGTTATGCACTCTCTAAGCTTATTTCTTGATATTTACGAGAAGCTTCGGCCAACCACGGATTTCTTTTTAGATATGATGAGACGTAGAAAAGAGGCAGTGGTAGGGATTCTCAAGGACGCAAACTTCAATTTCAATAATAGAAATATGGTTGATTTGGTATACCAAGGACCTTATAATTAATTTGTGAATTTAACTCTACCTACCTACACTCCTCCCTAGGCGGTCACCCTCATGCAATCTTGGGTTGAATCCGTGGGCTTATCTCTCCAGTTAAAAGTCACTTGTCTTTTGTCCTTAGGGTTATTTGTCACTTCTTGCTTATTGTTGCAAGGCCTCAGCAAAAGAGGAGAGTAAGGGTTTCGATCTTGTGACCACTGGTGATTTGTTAAGGTTATCTATCTGTGTGAAATGCTTCAGCTTCTTCTCTTGAAGGGTCTCTGTTTTCACGAGATGCACATGCTTGGTACACTATTATTTTTGTATTATTATCCTTTGACTTTTGCTCAAATTTTCACAGTCCTGTATGTAATTTTTATGATTTTTTTCTGTGTGTTCAACAATCTTTGGCTTTGCTCCTGGTGATCCAAAATGGATCTTAAATCCTCTAAAATGTCTAAGTCTTCAAATATCAGAAACAGAGTATCATAGAGAAACATTGAAAGAGTGGCGGAAAACATAGCTAAGCGGAACGTAAAGTCTCACTGCACAGGGGCCGTCGGATCGGACAGATCAATGGACTAGATTGAATCGGGGATATCGCATCGGGAGAAAGCAAGCATTGTGGTCAGACCTTAGCCGTAAGGGAATTGCGATTGCAATTAGCGATATAACATGGACCGTGGATCGAGTGCGTAGATCAACGGTGGGGATAAATGATCAACATCACATCACAAGAAACTAAAGGGAGGACTTAACACAGGTGGAGGGCTTTCAGCGGGCCCGAAGGAGTTATGAATTAAACAATGAAGGGTTTGAGTTCCATGGTAAGCGGTATTTTGGGTGGGCTTCAGGTAGTAAGAAGTATTGGAGAGGCTCCACCCGATTGCATACACCGGCCAACACGTAGCACACCGCAGGAGAGAGAAAACTACTTTTTTGAGTAGGTAATCTCCGTGCAAGTGGGCTGCCAAAAATGATCGTTAGCCGTGGATTATCGATCATTGATCAGACGATGGACGATGAATGAGCTCTTTTACGGACCCGACAGGGTTATAGCTATGGTTCTATAAAATTTGAAATCTGCTAGGTAGTGTTTTGTCGGGTTTTTCACTATTTTAATGTATTTTTGTATAACACTGAAATACAAAGGAGACCATGGAAGATGGGCTCTTTCGACTTGCAATACCGATGCAACAACGGACCCGATAGGATTATAGGTCGGATTCAATATCGTTTGAAGTTTGGCTTGGCGGAAATTCTCACTGTTTTGGTGTATTCCTCTGTGTAAACAGAGAAACGTATTCCTAGGGATTTCACCCATGCCAGTGGCCCTTTCCGTTTGTAAACAGGTGGCATCAATGCCTTGAGCATTATTATTATGATTGTTTAACGCTCAGTAGGGAGAGGAAGGGACAGCGGCCAGGAGCTTGAGAGCCCGAAATGGATGCGAACAGATAGCGCCGATAAGCTTTAAAAAGCCATCCCATAACAGAGGAGAGACAAGTTTGAGTTTAGAGATAGAGGGGAGACAGAGAGTCAGAGAAATGCACAACTACAAACAATTGATTAAAGGCACTAAGAGGGAGAGTCTGTGCACTCTTTAGACTTGATGTTTTCAAGTGAAATCCCTGTGTAATATCACTGTTGTTGTGTTATGGCTCTAATTGAGCTCACACTTGTAAAATCTGTTCTTGAAGACATAATATAGAGGTCGACACTAAAAGCTAGACCAGGAGACGTAGCCAGGAAGTCTGGTGAACTCCTTGATTATTTATTGCGTTGATGTGTGCGTTTATTATGTTTTATAGCTATTCATTGTCTATATTATTTGCAATATTTTTGATCTGTTGAACTAAATAATATAAGCATTCCCGCACATGAGTTTGTAATACCTTTTCTTCTTGATTTAGTATCCATTTTCGGATCAAATGGTATCAAAGCATTTGGTTTTCTTAAGGGTAGACAAGCTTGTGCTAGATTTTGAATGCTAACTAGATTAAAGCTCAAACTAGGAGAAGGAGAACTTGTTGAGGCTAATCCAAAGATTGGAAGAGTCTATTCTCATAGGATAATGGCAAAATAAGCTCCATTGGGCTCAGAATCTCAATTTATAGAAATTTTTAAGACACTCCGAGCCATGGTGGAAGAGATGTATCTAGAATTTAGAAGGGTCAATGTGAGAGCTCTTCAACACCTAAACTAGACAAAGGAGCAAAGGAAACTTTTCTAGTTGCCCCTCCAGAAGGCAAAGGGAAATGGGAAATGCCTCCTCCACTATCTCCTCCATCTTCACCTTCATCATCCTCATCATCTTCTTTCTCTTCTAAGAAGAAGAAGAAAACTTCCTTATTCAAATTAGATGTGAAGTTTGATTTGCCAATATATGATGGAGAACTCAATGTAGAAAAGCTAGATAATTGGATAAGACAAATTGATGTATATTGTAGGGTATAGAATGTTGATTTAGAAAGGAAGAAGATTCAGCTGGATAGCCTTTGACTTGGAGGAAATACACTAGTATGGTGGGAAGGCAAGACACAAGCTGATATGCAAAAACATGGTAAAATCATTTCTACCTGGAATCAATTTGTTTCTGCTATCAAAAAGCAATTCTATCCTTTAGCTTACATGCAGCAAGAAATGATGAGTTGGCAAACTCTTCGCCAGTTGAAGGGTCAAAGTGTACAGAGTTATACTCAGGAATTCAGAAAGAGAGCTATAACTCTAGGTATATCATTAGATTCACCTGAAATTTTATTAAAGTATATAGGTGGTCTTCATAGCTATTTAAAGCATACTATTATCATGTTTAATCCCACTAGCTTAGATGATGTATTAGTTCAAGCCACACATCTAGAAGCTAGAGGTAAGAATGTAAACCTGGAGGTTAGGGGATCATCTAAATATTTTGTAAGCAAGAGCAAGGAAAAGAAGAAACTGAAATGGAAGGAGAGGAAAGAAAACACTGTAAAGAAGGATAAACCTTCATGCACTCATTGCAAGAAAGAAGGACACGATGAGGCACACTGCTGGTTTTTGCATTCAGAACGGAAACATAAGAAGTTCGGTGGTAGGAAGAGAAAGAATGCTGCTGCTATTCAGCAGGACTTGGGATCAGATTCAGGCAATGAAACAACAGTTACAACCACAGGTATTAAAGGTAAAGATTTTGAAGCATCCATAAGTAATTTTGCACAATCTGTTGATAATGAAAATAATGAGAGGGAAAGAAATGAGCTTTTTCGTATTAGACTAATTTCCAAGCACAATAAGATTGATCCTTTATTTGATAGTGGATCACAACTAAATTTGGTTTCTGAAACAATTGTAAAAAAGTTGGGATTACAAACAAAACCTCATGAGAAGACATATCCATTAGGTTGGGTGTGTGATAAAACAAAGCTACAAGTAATGAGACAATGTAAACTTAGGTTTGCTATTGAATCAACATTTGTAGATGAGGTTGAATTAGATATAGTTCCATTGGATATATGTGGTATTGTTTTGGGAAGTCCATACTTGTATGATAGGAAAGTTATTTTCTATAGAGCTGAGAATAAGTATCAACTAATAGAATACATTGTAAGAGCTCATAAACTCAAAGATAACTATTCTCTCATAAACTTAGGGCAGATGAAAAGAATTGTGAATTCAAGTAAGAAATTTTTACTAATTGTTGTAAAGGCAAAGGATCCTGAAAAATCCAATGCATTTGAAGGTTGTGATTCTAAACAAAAAGCTGATTTAGTTAAAGTTGTTTTAGAGTATGATGTTCTATTTCAAGAACCAAAAGGTTTGCCACCCAAGCAAGAAATAGTACATGATATTTATTTGAAAAAAGATGCTCCATTACCTAACATTGGAATGTACATGTTGTCAGCTTTAGGGAATGCAGAGATAAAGAAGCAAGTATAGGAGTTGCTCGATAAAGGGTTTATACGACAAATCACATCACCATGTGGATCTCCAATTGTGTTGGTGAGAAAGAAAGATGGTTTGTGGAGAATGTGCATTGATTATAAAGCACTAGATAAAATAATGATCAAGAATCATACCCGCTTCCTCGTATTGATGATTTATTAGATCAATTGAAAGAAGCAATTTAATTTTCTAAGTTAGACTTGTGAAGTGGTTATCATCAGGTCAGAGTTGCAGAACATGATGCATGGAAGATTGCTTTCAAGACAAAGCAAGGACTGTATGAATGGCTGGTTATGGCTGGTTATGCCTTTTGGCTTAACTAATGCTCCTGCTACATTTATGAGAGTTATGAATGATGTACTCAAACCATTTATTGATTATTTTGTAATTTTTTATTTAGATGACATTCTTGTTTTTAGTAAGACATGGGAAGACCATGTAAAGCATGTAAAGCAGAATTTAGATGTTTTAAAAAGAGAAAATCTCTATGTAAAACTGTCAAAATGTGAATTTGGCAGAACATATTTAAATTATTTGGGTCATATTGTAGGGGGTGGTGAATTGAAGGTAGATCCCTCTAAGGTTGAATTCATTGTGAATTGGCCTAAACCAAAATCTGCTACAGAGGTTAGGAGTTTCCTAGGGGAAACACAATACTGGAGAAAGTTTATTGCTAACTTTTCTTTGATTGCAGCTCCATTACATGCTTTAACAGGATTGAAACATGTGTTTAAGTGGGGAGGAAAACAGAAAAAAACCTTCGACACCTTAAAAGAGAAAATCAGTATGACACCAGTACTAACACTACCAGATCTTCAACATCCATTTGAGATTGAGACAGATGCTAGTGACTATGCTATGGGAGCAGTGTTGATGCAACATGGAAAACCCATATGCTATCATTCTGAGACATTTACTTCTACAGTTGTTAATTATCCCACATATGATAAAGAATTGTATGCATTAGTACAAAGTGTGAAAAAGTGGAAAAATTACCTAATGGGTAAAGAGACAATCATACATACAGATCATAAACCACTTCAATATTTTCACTCCCAAACTAAATTACAGCAATCAAGACATTATAGATGGATGGGTTTTCTACAACAATTTCATCTTGTCATCAGATATAAGAAGGGCATAAATAATAAGGTTGCAGAAATGTTATCAAGACCAATCATAAATGCATCTACTATACTTAAGCATAACTCAGTAATGCAGGAAAGTTACATTGAACAATATGCTCAAGATGTAAATTTTAAAGATGTATATGCAACTTTAAGTCATAGAAAGCAAGTAGAAGAATTGGATCATTATGTAAAGGACCAACTCTTATATCATTTGGAAAAGTTATGCATTCCACAAACTGAAAGAGTTAACATAATTCGAGAAGCACATACTTCTCTCACATCAGGTCATTTTGGTGCAAGTAAAATGGTTGCACAATTGCAAAGATTCTGTTATTGGCCAAGAATGCATGAAACAGTTTCTAGATATATCAAAGGGTGTACTATGTGTGCTACAAGCAAGCCCAATAATCGGAAATTAGGCTTGTACACTCCACTTCCAATTCCTTCTCGTCCTTGGGAAAGTGTTTCCATGGATTTTGCTGGGGGATTGCCAAAATCTAGGAAAGGTCATGATTATTTGTATGTTGTTGTGGATAGGTTCAGTAAAATGTGTATTTTGATACCATGTAACAAGTAGGTTACAACTGAACAAACAAAAATTTGTTCTTTCAGAATGTGTGGGTTCATTTTGGGTTACCCACTTCTATTGTATCTGATCGAGATTCTCAATTTGTTGAGAAGTTTTTTTCAAATCTATGGGAGTTGATGGACACTAGGTTGAAGAAGAGCACAACATTTCATCCACAAACAGATGGTCAGACAAAAGTGGTCAACAAGACAATGATCTAGTTGCTCAGAGGCTATTGCAGCAAGCATCCCAAGCTTTGGGATGAGAATTTGTGTTATGTGTAGCATGCTTTCAACCGTGCCAAGCACTCTTCTACTCAGAGATCTCCTTTTGAGACTTGTTTTGTTTTTATACCAAAGTATCCCTTGGAATTTGTCTTTGGTAAAGACATAACAGTTGATGGACACAGTGATGTGGACAAAGCAACCAAGTTCATTGAACAAATCCAGGAAATTCACCAGGTAGTACAGGAACAACTAGAAAGGAGTGAAGCTAAGTACAAGGCAAGACATGACAAGCATTGAGTTGAGCATATTTTTCAAGTTGGTGATCAAGTCTGGCTGTACATCAACAAAGAAAGAATGTAGGGTGAAGGTAAGAAGCTGAAACCAATAAGGTATGGACCTTTCAAGATACTTGATAAAATTGGTGAAAATGCTTTTCGCCTTGATTTGCCAGCTTATATGTATATCTATTCAGTTGTTAATGCAGAAAACTTGAGATTGTATGAACCTTCATTGATTGAGGATCCTGAAGAGCAAAGTCAGTTGCCTTCTATTGAGGATTTGTTGCCTAAATATCTCAATACGTTACAGGAGGACACAGTTCTAGAAAAGATGGTAAGAACTATGCATCAAGGGGATGTAGGGTACCTGAGAGTGGGACTCAAAGGTTCAAATCCAAGCAAAGCAAGATGGATAGAAATTGAACAAGTGAAGGAACTGTATCCTCACTTGATCGATACCTAAAACCAACTTTTAGTGGTCCAAAAGGTTTTCAGTGGGAAGGCATGATCCAAAATGGATCTTAAACCCTCTAAAATGTCTAAGTCTTTAAATATCGGAAACAGAGTATCGTAGAGAAACATTGAAGGAATGGTGGAAAACAAAGCTAAGCAGAACGTAAAGTCTTGCTGCACAGGGGCCATCGGATCGGACAAATCAACAACCCAGATTGAATCGATGGTATCGCATCGGGAGAAAGCAAGCATTGTGTTCAAACCTTAGCCGTAAGGGAATTGCGATTGCGGTTAGCGATATAACATAGACCATGGATTGAGCTCGCAGATCAATGGTGGGGATAAATGATCAATATCACATCGCAATAAACTAAAGGGAGGACTTAACACAAGCAGAGGGATTTCAGCGGGCCCGAAGGAGTTATGAATTAAACAGTGAAGGATTTGAGTTCTGTGGTAAGCGGTATTTCGGGCGAGCTTCAAGCAAGAAGTAGTATTGGAGAGGCTCCACCCGATTCCATACACCGGCCGACACGTAGCACACTACACGAGAGAGAAAACCGCTTTTTCGAGCAGGTAATCTTCGTGCAAGTGGGCCGCCTGAAATGATCATCAGCCATGGATTATTGATCAATGATAGGATGGTGGACGATGAACGAGATGTTTTACGGACCCGATAGGGTTATCGGTGTGGTTCTATAAAATTTGAAATCCGTTAGGCAGCGTTTTGTCGGGTTTTTCATTGTTTTAATGTATTTTTGTATAACATCGAAATACAAAGGAGACCATGGCAGATGGGTGCTTGTGACTTGCGATAGCAATGCAACAATGGACCTGATAGGATTATAGGTCGGATTCAATATCATTTGAAGTCCGGCTTGGCAGAAATTCTCACTATTTTGGTGTATTCCTCTGTGTAAATAGAGAAACGTATTCCTAGGGATTTCACCCGTGCCAATGGCCCTTTCCGTTTGCAAACAGGTGGCATCAATTCCTTGAGCGTTATTGTTATGATTGTTTAACGCTCAGTAGGGAGAGGAAGGGATAGCAGCCAGGAGCCAGAGAGCCCGAAAGAGAGGCAAACAAATAGCACCGATAAGCTTAAAAAAGCCATCCCATAACAGAGGAGAGACAAGTCATAGTTCAAAGACAAAGGGGAGACAAAGAGTCAGAGAAACACACAGTTACGAACAGTTGATTAGAGGCACTAAGAGGGAGATTCTGTGCACTCTTTAGACTCGAGGTTTTCGAGTGAAATTGTTGTGTAATATCATTGTTGTTGTGTTATGGCTCTGATTGAGCTCACACCTGTCAAATCTGTTCTTGAAGACATAATATAGAGGTTGACACTGAAAGCTGGACTAGGAGATGTAGCCAGGAAATCTGGTGAACTCCTTGATTATTTGTTGTGTTGATGTGTGTGTTTATAATGTTTTATAGCTGTTCATTGTCTATATTATTCACAATATTTTCGATCTGTTGCACTAAATAATATAGGCATTCATGCACATGAGTCTGTAATACCTTTTCTTCTTGATTTAGTGTCCATTTTTGGATCACCTAGGCAACTCGGCTTCATCACGCACAGGTAGGTTTTCGTTCCGGTTATTTCCTTCAAGTTTTGTTTTCGTCTTACTGATCCCTTGGCTCATTTGTGAGAAGGTTCAACCCTTTGGTGACCTTACTGTGATGGAGTCTTGTTCGTGCTTGTTCTATCTTCTCGCCTTCTGGTTCGATGGCTTGTCTCTCTAGATAAAATATCAACGCAATCCTTCGCTTACTCTCCTTCTAGTTATGTTTATCAATCACATTCTCTTGTGGCTTTCTGACTTGGGTATTTTGTCGTTGTTGCAGGTTTGGAACTTGGGTGACTCCTTGCAGTCTTCAAAGCCTAAGACTCCCCTATGCGAATAGGGTATGGTCTTTCCCTTTGTAGCTGGTAGTTTTAATTTTGTTAGAACTTAAAACGCCAAGAGAGTTTCCACTATACTGTATTTCTTGAATGGTTTGTACTTGCCCCGGTGTTGTTTGAATGCATTACCAGATTTGTGAGTAGGGTGGAACCCTAGCTGTTTCATAATATGTACAATATTTTATAACCCTTGCTGGGTTATTGTTCAACACTATTTGGATATTATTCAATGTATATTCTGGACTCTTTGAAGTGAAATAAATTTAAATTCTGTTTACCAAATATTTTTTTAGAAATGTACCTTTGGTTTCTCCTTTATAATGTTGTTTTCACTTAGTTTGTTTCTTTTGTAGTCTTGATTTGAAGCAAGTTGTTCCTTCTTGGTTCAGTTTGACTGTGATATAACTTGTTGTTCCTTCTTGTTAATTCGGGTGAGTTTTGGTTAAATGTCCTGGTTTCTGTGTTGTTGGTTTGTTAATCAAACAGAGCTCAGACTATAGTTAACAATCTATCTAGCTTTAAGATGAAAATGTCACATATAATTACAAGAAATTTATGATAATAAAATACTTCACACACATAGTTTATCAAATCAATTATTTCTGATTATTCTTCTTCCGTAAGATGGCAGGCCCCCACAATGTGGATCTGGTTTCGCTTTTATGCCTTTCCAAGATTTCGACATGGTTGAGAAACTGTCTTTTAGTTACAAAACAATTTCTTGAAACTAATTCCTAACATTTAACTAATCCTAATCTAACTGTTCTTTTAATTTCAAATTACAATGGCCGTGTCAGCCCAAATTTAACTTAAAACAAAAATAAAATAAAATTCAAAAACTTATTCTTCTGTCCAGTAGGAGAAGTCAATTTCAGTGGTCGCCTTTTAGTTGGATGCTCCTGCATCAGGCTCCTGGGGTAAATTAAACTCATGGATCCTATCCATGAGCTCTTCAATAGAGTACTTGACGCTTTGAATTTGGGTAGCTTCCAACTAGGAACAATCGTCAATAGGATGGTCCTTCCATTTAACCAGATACTGTAAATATTCCTTCTTTCGAGTCTTCCTGGCCACCTATGTATCTAAAATCTGTTCAATATCCAAAGGCTTTACTAAAGGCATTTGTCTAATCCACGATTCTTCCTTATTCTTGGTGTCCTGTGTTCATCTCTCTGAACTGTCTTCCTCATCAACAACAATGTAAGGGTACAAATCTGCCACATTAAAAATGGGCGAGATTCCTATACTTGGAGGTAACCGCAACTCATAAGCGTTTGTAGAAAACTTCCGAAGGATTCTGCAAGGCCAAATCTTTTTCATTTTCAATTTGTTGTATTCTCTTTTTGGAAACCTCTCCCTGCATAAGTGTGCCAATACCAGGTCTCCTACTTCAAATTGTACCTCCCACCTTTTCAAATCTGCTTTTTGTTTGTATTTTTGGTTGTTGTCCTATAGCTTCAATTTTACCTGTTCATGTAGATCGTTGATTGCCTTCGCGAAATATTCGCCATCAGCACTCCTACGCTCCAATCGACCCAAATCCCGCAACTCATATATTCCACGTGGGTGTATTCCATATAGGAATTGGAAAGGGCTTTTTCCCATGCTTTTGTTGGGTGAGTCATTATAAGAAAACTCTGCTTGTGTGAGCACATGATACCACTGTCTGGAATTTTCACTAACTAGACTCCTCAACGGATTTCCCAGACTCCGGTTCACAACTTCGGTTTTCCAATCTGATTGCTGGTGATAAGCTGAGCTGAAGTTCAATTTGGTGTCTAGTTTCTTCCACAAGGTTTTCCAGAAATGGCATGTGAACTTTACATCCCTGTCTGAGATGATGGACTTCGGCAAGCCATGTAATTTGACTATCTTTGTGAAGAACAAGTGTGCTATATGTGTGACATCACTGGTTTTTTTGCATGGAATGAAATGTGCCATCTTGGTGAAACGATCCACCACCAACATGATGGAGTCGAATCCCCGTTGTGTATTTGGTAGACCTAAGACAAAGTCTAAGCTGTCTGAGTCCCATGGTCTATTTGGAATGGGCAAGGGTGTATACAACCCTGCATTTTGGTTGCAACCCTTTGCATGCTGACACACTTTGCATCTGACCATGAATCTCTGCATGTCTCTTCGCATCCTCGACCAATAGTAAAAGTGTATCAACTGATCCAAAGTCTTGTCTATGCCAAAATGTCCAGCCAAACCTCCAATGTGCTTTTCCCGGATCAAGTTCTCTCTCATAGAACATTTCAAAATACACAACTATCCTCCTTTGAACAACAACCCCTCCTGCATATTATAGTCCAACCATGGACTATTGTTCCTGAACAACGGATTTTGGCAAGCTTCATAAGCTTCTTTAAAATCTGCATTTGTTTCATACAAGTCCTTAAGAGGTTCAAATCCTAATATTTGTACTGCGCTTTCTTGTAGGATCAAACTTCTCCTGCTTAATGCATCTACCACTTTATTGGCTTGACTGTTGATGTGTTTCAAAGTGAACGTAAAATTCTGCAAGTACTCCATCGACTTCGCATGTTTATGATTTAGCTTATGTTGTTGCATGATGTACTGTAATGTAGAATTGTCTTAAAACAAGACAAATTCATTAGCTAGTAAATAATGTCTCCAATGCTTAAGTGGTTGGATGACTGCATCAAATTCTTTGTCATAAGATGTGTACTTCTGCCTACTTTCATTTAAATTCTCGCTGAAATAGGCTACTGGCTTATCTTCTTAGCTGATTACTGCACCAATGGTTGTCCCACTGGCATCAAAACGAACTTGAAAAAGTTTGTTAAAATCTGGTAATCTTAGAACTAGTTTTTCAGTGATTTTCTTTTTCAGTAGTTGAAAACTCCTCTCAGCTGGCTCTGTCTAATTAAAATACCGATTTTCCTTCTTAATGGTGTCCACCATACGTGCACAAATTCCACTAAAGTTCTTAATAAACTTCCAATAGAAACTCGCCAGTCCATGAAAACTTCTCACTTCAAACAAACTTTTGGGAGATAGCTAGCTAATTATGGATGCAACCTTCTCTGGATCCATCTTCAAATCATTCTTATAAATCACAAATCCAAAATAAATCAACTCTTCATTGAAAAAAAACATTTTTTTTTAATTTATTTTGCTGCAATTTTTCTAGTATATACCTGACATGTCGAAAATGTTCTTCCTTCGTCTTGCTGAATATAAGTATATCGTTCGGATATACGATCACAAATTTACCAATGAATTCTTTCAACATCTCATTCATCAAACACATGAATGTACTGGGAGCATTTCTCAGTCCAAATGGCATGACCAACCATTTATATAAGCCTTCATTGGTCTTGAAAGTTGTCTTCCACTTGTCACCTTCTCGAATCCTGATCTGGAAATAACCACTTTTTAGATCTATCTTTGAAAAGTACATTGCTCCACTCAGATAATCCATCATATCATCCATTCGTGGTAAAGGAAACATGTATCTGATAGTAATATTGTTTATTTCCTGGGAATCAGTGCAATCCGCCATTCACCTCCTTTCTTGGGAGCTAAAATAGTTGGAACAGAACAAGGGCTCAGACTCTCCCAAATCATCCCTTTATCCAACAACTCCATACCTGCTTCCTAATCTCCTCATTGCCTTTCAGACTCATCTGGTAAGTAGCCTTGTTTGGAAAACTGGCTCCCGAAATGAAATCAATATGGTGACTAATGCTCCACTTGGGTGGTAATTTGTATGGTAGATCATCTACCACAATATCACTAAACTCTTACAGCATGTCCTATATTTCCATAGGCAAGTCAGTAATTTCAGTATGTATCAATACTGCTCTTGGTCTCCACACAATTGTATAGTTTACCTCATTACCTTCAATCTGTCGCAGAAACTCCTTCCCGCCTATCAGAAATGCTTTTGTTCCACTAGTTTCTGCAATATTTTCTTCTTTCATGGGAACTAGCGTATGCTTTATCCCATCCTTAAAAAATCTGTAACAATTCTTCTCCCCATCATGGATGACCTTCTTGTCATATTGTCATGGTTTTCCCAACAGAATATGGCACACATCCATAGGCATAATATCACAAGTCACCTTGTCCTTGTACTTTCCAATATGAAACTCCACCTCGCATTGCTCACCAACCAGCATTTGGTTTCCTTTCTGCAACCAAGACACCTTATATGGAGTTGGGTGCTTCAACTTCTTCAAACCATTTTTTTCCACCATTTCAGTAGCTACCAGGTTATTAGTACTTTCGCTGTCTATAATTAATTTGCATCATTTCCCATGCGACTTGCACACAGTTCGAAACAATGATTTCCTTTGTGTCAGATCAACTACTTCCTTAGTTGGCTTTAGTAAAACCTTGCTCAACACCAAGGTTTCTCCTATTTTGGGCACATTTTCCACCTCTTGTGGCGGTGCCTTTGTTACGTCAGGTTGAGCAACATAAGCTCCCCTATGTCTAGCTTGCTCATTTTTAGGACATTCAAAAGACCTGTGTCCCCATTTGTGACACTTGTAACACTGATAGGCATTTCCTTTGCCTCTGCCATTACCTCTTCCACGTTGGTATGACCTTCCTCCTCTAGTGTTACCTTCCCTCTCACTCTGTCTCGAAGTATTCAAACTACTGCCCTCTTCATTGTTGTTGGAAGTTCTACCTCTGCCAAAGGACTGTCCTCTTCCTTTGCTGGAACAACATCCTCTCTTTGCATTATATTTCCTGGTAATCTTCTCTTCTGCTTTCAAAGCACTCTGATACACCTCCTCTATAGTCTTAGGGGAAAGAATACTAATCTCGTCTAGGATCTCCATCCATAGACCATCTACAAATCTCGATGTCTTCTCGGGGGTATCTTCAACATACCCAGCTCTTAGGTTTACTTTATAAAACTCTTCAGTATATTCCTTTATAGTCATCATTCTTTGCCTCAGGTTCTGCGCCTATTTGTAAAGGGAAATTTGGTAATATTTAGGTAGAAATTTTCTTTTCATCTTCGCAATCATTCTGTCCCATTTTTTTTATCAATGGTTTGTTCAATCTTCTCCTTTCTGCCTGCACACTGTCCCACCACAGTGTTGCGTTTCCTTTCAACTTGGTAACAACAAACCTGATCTTCCTATCTTCACTAATTTCTTCATATTCAAAATATTTATCTAACTCACTTATCCAGTCCAACAATGCCTCTGTGGACAAGCTCCCATCATAGTTAGAAAGCTCTGGTTTTGGCTTGTTTTTAGCCATCAAAACTGATTTCAACAGTTTGATCTTTGGTCCGTCTTCATCTGACCCATCCGTCATTGTTGTGTTTTCTTCCTTACTGTCATCCCCACCTTTAGGATCTCTGTGCATTCCTGCTTCCACTGCTACCAAATGTGTAGGCAAAGTTCTGATCTCTTCTCATAGCCCTTCATCTACTACTCCTCTGATGGCTCTGCCTCGACCTCTTCTTGCTACCTCCATCTTCACTGAAGAAGAGAAACTTCCTATGATACCAAAATTGGTATGGATTCCCGAGGACGCAAACTTCAATGCCAATAATTGAAATACAGTTGATTTGGTATATCAAGGACCTTATAATTAATTTGTGAATTTAACTCTACCTACCTACACTCCTCCCTAGGCAGTCACCCTCATGCAATCTCGGGCTGAATCTGTGGGCTTATCTCTCTGATCAAAAGTCAGTTGTCTTTCATTCTTAGGGTTATTTGTCACTTCTTGCTTATTGTCACAAGGCCTAAGTGAAAGAGGAGGGCAAGGGTTTCGCCCTTGTGACCACTGGTGATTTGTGAAGGTTCTTTGTCTCTGTGAAATGGCTTAAGCTTCTTCTCTTGCAGGGTCTCTGTCTTCACGAGACGCACATTCTTGGTACACTATTCTTTTTGTATTATTATCCTTCACCTTTTGCTCAAATTTTCACAGTCCTGTATGTAATTTTTATGATTGTTTTTCTGCATGTTCAACAGTCTTCAGCCTCACTCCTTGACAACTCGACTTCATCACACACAGGTAGGTTTTCGTTCTGGTTCTTTCCTTCAAGTTTTGTTTTCATCTTACTAATCTCTTGGATCCTTTGTGAGTAGTTTAAACCCTTTGGTGACCTTACTGTTATGGATTCCTGTTCGTGCTTGTTCTCTCTTCCCGCCTTCTGGTTCAATGGCTCATCTCTCTAGATAAAATATCAACGCAATCCTTCGCTTACTCTCCTTCTAGTTATGTTTATCAATCGCATTCTCTTGTGGCTTTCTGACTTGGGTATTTTGTCATGGCTGCAGGTTTGGAACCTAGGTGACTCCTTGCAGTCTTCGAAGCCCAAGACTCCCCTATGCGAAAAGGGTAGGGTCTTTCCCTTTGTAGCTTGTAGTTTTAATTTCGTTAGAACTTAAAACCCCAAGAGGGTTTCCATTATACTGTATTTCTTGAATGGTTTGTACTTGCCCCACGTTGTTTGAATGCGATACCAAACTTGTGAGCAGAGTGGAACCCTAGCCATTTGATAATATGTATAATCTTTTATAACCCTTACTGGGTTATTGTTCGACACTGTTTGGAGCTTATTCAATGTATATTCTGGACTCTTTGAAATGAAATAAATTTAAATTCTATTTACTAAAGATTTTTTTTAGAAATGTACCTGTGGTTTCTCCTTTATAATGTTGTTCTCGCTCAGTTTGTTTCTTCTGTAGTCTTGATTTGAAGCACATTGTTCCTTCCTGGTTCAGTTTGACTGTGATATAACTTATTGTTCCTCCTTGTTAATTCAGGTGCGTTTTGGTTAACTGTCCTAGTTTCTGTGCTGTTGGTTTGTTAATCAAACAGAGCTCAGACTATAGTTAACAATCTATCTAGCTTTAAGATGAAAATATCACCTATAATTACAGGAAATTTATGATAATAAAATACTTCACACACAGTTTATCAAATCAATTATTTCTGATTATTATTATTCCATAAGATGGCAGGCCCCCACAATGTGGATTTGGTTTGGGTTTTATGCCTTTCCAGGATTTCCAGATGGTTGAGAAACTGCCTTTAGTTACATAACAGTTTCTTGAAACTAATTCCTAACATTTAACTAATCCTAATCTAGTTGTTCTTTTAATTTAAAATTACAATGGCTGTGTCAACCCAAATTTAACTTAAAAAAAAAATAAAATAAAATTCAAAAACTTCTTCTTTTGTCCAACAGAAGAAGTTAATTCCAGTTGTCGCCTTTCAGTTGGATGCCCCTGCATCAAGAAGTAATGGGTCCCGATAAATGGGTCGAGGTTAGTAAAAGGGTTACAAAAGAAAATGAAAAATCTATGTTTAATTTCAAAGAAGGGTTGAAAAGAAAGATGCTTACGGTGCAATATTTCAAGCACCCTAATATAGCCAGGCATTTGTATGATAGGTTCTTTGCTGCGTATGAAAAGTTTCCATGGAATGACAAGGTTACAATTTATTTTGCAAAATTATTTTATATAGAATCATTTTTGGGTATGAAACCCAATTCTAATGATCTTCCATCTAAATATTATGGTACTGGGAGAGGTCAGTTATGTGACCGTAAGGGCGCCTTACATGATACTGAATTGCCTCACCCTCTGCCACATTTGGTACGCAAACCTCCTTGTCTGGTAACTTTGCGGTCAGAGATGGATGCCACTTCTCAAATTGGTCAAGAAGGAAGGGATGCCATTATCGACAACATCCAGAGTGCATTCACTGGAATTGATATCGGTCTAAATCGACAAAGAGCATGAGCTAATGCATGCGCTAATTTTGTATATAAAACAGATGAGGAGATAGATAATACGAATATTTAGGAGCTTAAAGCATATGAAAAGGGTTGTCGTAATGGTTGGAAATACCTAGTTGTTCATGAGGAAGAGGGTGTGGGATATTTATGTGTTAATGTTTAGGGTGGATATTTTAATGTGATTTGTAATGTATGTGTTAATGTCTATTTCCATACATTTTGTTAATTTTTTCAGATATAATCTAACACAAATGTATCGTATGTTCACCATTTGCAGTTAAATCGTTTGTTGAACGAAAATTTTGATAATATCAAGGTCCCAGGTTCAGGTTCCAATCAAGATATTTTGGGAGATGTTAGTTTTTTTTTAAGAGTTCATGTTGATATAGTTATTATTCTAATTTTATTATATCGGTATTGTGAGGACATATTTTTAAAAGAAATAATTATGTATATATAATTAATTGTTAACAGATTCTGATTTCGTCCAATTTTTTCGACATAGCGACACCCTCTTCCTCCCTACTAGGAGATGTGTCAAATATTCAATTGTCACAAGTATTGAATATTTCACTTATGTTTTGTTATAAATTGAAGTGCAAGTTTCATTAAAAAATGAGATAGATTTATCAAGTACAATTTTAAAATTTTCGAATTTCAGGTTTGTGGAGACCATTTCCATTCTCTAGGGAACTTAGCAATGGAATGGGGATAGGATCATCTAAACAATTTGAAAAATTTGTGTAACCATTTTTTTAATATTGCGAGTTTATGAATTTTCTTGTGCATTTTTAAATTTTTAATATATACATGTATTGTACAAGGCATCCAGGTGGGAGAAATGCAGGGGGAACACCACAAGGTATTGCATGGAATTGTAAACTTTAGTTCGTTACAGGGATTGAATCATCTAGGCAATTTGAAAAAGTTAATACATGATTTTTTTTTTTTTTTTTAAATATTGATCTAGTTTATGCATTTTCACATGCAATTTTAAAATTTTAATATATATACATGCACATGTATTGTACAATTTATCCATGAGGGCGCAATGCATGGCGAACACAACAAGGGCACAATGGAGGGGGGGAACATGAGGTATTGCATGTAATTTGAAACTTTTTATAATTGTGTTCTGATGATTACATTCTCATTTAATTTTAAAACATTAAAAATTATATAGCATTATATATATATATATATATATATATATTATATATATATGCAATTACACATGTTGTGAAGGGAACCCATGATTCAGATGAGAGCACGAGGAGATTGATAGATCATATATTTCAGCGATATTCTCTAAATTGATGCAACTTTTTATTTGACAATCTTCTTAGGTTATATTTACTTTTATCATGATATAAATTTTGGACATTTTTTAAATCTTGAACTCTTTATTATGATTTAATACATGATAATTTTGGAGCTTATGTACATTTTGCATGGTACAATTTGCATGATGTATGGTTTGATGCTTAAGACTTGGTTTTACATATTTAAGTTCATGAATATGTAGCAATGAAAGTGAATTTGCATTTAATTGGTACATTTTGCATAATCATTATTATAATTTTAGTAGATGATTCTTAGGTTTTGTTTAAATTTATTTTGTCACTTGTTATTTAAAATGAATCTATTAAAATTGCAAATTACAAAACATGGTACATTTTGCATTTCAATGAATCTTATAATTAGGTGTGGATGTCTAAAATAATCATAAAAATTGCATTATAAAATATGGTATGTACATTTTGCATTCATGTATAGAAAGACTATTATGGATGTCGGTTGATAATTAACTTTTAATATAAAGTTGTTCATGCACAAACATACTATAATATTGCATAATAGAGCATGGTACAATTTGCATGATGCATGGTTTGATGGTTAAAGGTTTAACATATTTAAGTTCATGAATATGTAGCAATGAAAGTAAATTTGTATTTAGTTGGTATATTTTTCATGATCGTTCTTATAATGTTAGTAGATGATTCTTAGGTTTTGTTTAAAGTTATTTTGTCAATTTATTTAAAATGAATCTAATAAAATTGCAAATTACAAAACATTGTACATTTTGCATTCGAATAAAACTTATAATTTCGTGTAGATATCTAAAACAATCATAACTTAAAATGAAGTATAAAGTATGGCACATGCACATTTTGCATTCATGTATAGAAAGGCTAATATGGATGTCGGTTGATAGTTAAATTTTAATATAAAGTTTTTTGAATGCACAAACATACTATAAAATTGCATTATAAAACAATGTACAATTTGCATAATGCATGGTTTGAAGCTTAAAGGTTTTACATATTTAAGTTCATGAATATGTAGCAATGAAAGTAAATTTTCTTTTAGTTGGTACATTTTGCATTCAATCATTCTTATGATGTTAGTAGATGATTCTTAGGTTTTGTTTAAAGTTGTTTTGTCAAGTTATTTAAAATGAATCTATTAAAATTGCAAATTACAAAACATGGTACATTTTTCATTTGAATGAATCTTTTAATTCGGTGTAGATGTCTAAAACAATCATAATATTTGCATTATAAAATATGGTATTTACATTTTGCATTCATGTATAAAAAGGCTACTATGGATGTCGGTTGATAGTTAACTTTTAATATAAAGTTGTTCATGCACAAACATACTATAATATTGCATTATAAAATATGGTACAATTTGCATGATGCATTGTTTGATGCTTAAAGGTTTTACATATTTAAGTTCATGAATATGTAGCAATGAAAGTAAATTTGCATTTAGTTGATACATTTTGCATGATCATTCTTATAATGTTAGTAGATGATTCTTAAGTTTTTCTTAAAGTTGTTTTGTCAATTTATTTAAAATGAATCTACTAAAATTGAAAATTACAGAACATGGTACATTTTTCATTTGAATGAATCTTATAATTTGGTGTATATGTCTAAAACAATCATAAATTAAAATTGCATTATAAACTATGGTATGTACATTTTGCATTCATGTATAGAAAGGCTACTATGGATGTTGGTTGATAGTTAACTTTTAATATAAAGTTGTTTGAAAGCACAAACATTCTAGATAAAATTGCATTATAAAACATGGTCCACAATTTGCATGATGCATGGTTTGATGCTTTTAAAGATTTTACATTTTTAAGTTCATGAATATGTAGCAATGAAAGTAAATTTTCACTTAGTTGGTACATTTTGCATTCAATCATTCTTATAATGTTAGTAGACAATTCTTAGGTTTTGTTTAAAGTTGTTTTTTCAATTTATTTAAAATGAATCTAGTAAAATTGCAAATTACAAAACATGGTACATTTTCATTTGAATGAACCTTATAATTTGTTGTAGATGTCTAAAACAACCATAACTTAAAATTGCATTATAAAATATGGTATGTACATTTTTCATTCATGTATAAAATTGTTTAAGACTGTATACATATAAATTACTTGTCGTGCATGCAAACATAATATCAGTAGCATCAAGTCCCCAATACACCTACATAACACACAATATACATATAACTTTGTAACTCAATACAAGACCCAATGAGCATCGCTTTTACATCATCAAATTCTTAAGAACGTACAACTTAAGAGTGCATAAAAAGAAAGGCTAACAATGTACTTGGACTCTAAGTTTTCAAAGATCAATCCAAGGAGAAGAAATTATAAGAAGAGCTTCGGCGTAAATCACATGAAAAATACCTTTGTCGACGCGTTTCGAACCAACTAGTGTGGTTCATCGTTAGGACAAGTTGAAGAAACAAATCTGGCCTAGCATGTTAAATAGACTGAGCAGAGAATCCAACGACTACCTAACGACTATTTTTGACTCTAGGACCCAGGCCAAAATTATATTCATAAATTTAATCTTATTATTATTTTTATAATATTAAGGTTAATAATATATTATTCTATTTCTAGAAATAAGAGAAGTTAGGTACAATTAATAACTGAGCGAATAGTATCCAAAGTAATTTATTTATTTAACTATTAATAAAATAATACTAATGGTTATTTTAAGATTATTATTAATTAATTATTGTTTGAATGATTTCTTTTGAAGCACTAATTTAAGTTACATAAATAAATATATATTCTTTATTCATTTATTAAATTCTTGATTA
>APFE031530798.1:128877-149907 GCA_000404065.3 Pinus taeda
ACTTCCTTACAAGATACAATATTCCAGCCTCTGGATCTCTGGGATGAGGGATCCATATATAGATGATTGTAGGGGGGTGAGTCAACTTCTGAGATTTTGATTAGTGTCCTCTCTCTGATAGTTCTTGATTCCACTTGGAGATTGATGATCTCTTACTCATCCCTAGGCGAATTCTGAGAGGCAAGCGTCACAGGAGAAGTTTCTCGAAGATTCCATGATCATCCACCTTGCAAACTGTCTCTGCCATTTGTCTACTCTCACCCATCACACCCTACAGAAGGGATTTCCAGTATGCATCGCACTTTTTGCACTGAGCAGGTGAGATGCATCGCACCCTTAGCACTTAGAAATCTGTATGGTCCAATTTTGACCAGTTCTGAGTAGTTTTCTGTGGAGAACTTCTGGGAGATGATGTAATCAGCCGACCTTGTTCCTTTAGGGCATGAAACACCACTTTTAGGGACTCAGAAGCCCTTGGTTTATGGACATATGTGATTGGGGTTGCAGTGCCCAAATATGTCTATAACAGATGACCTCTTCCCTTGCCATGCCTCCCATCACATCCACTCGCCTACTACCACGTACCTCCTCCCGCTCGACCCCGCTCCTCTACCGTTACTCCTTCCCCTGCTCCTACTCCATCCTCGCCTCCATGTCACCTCCTACTTCCACTTCATATATGCATTTTATCCCACTCTCTCCAGATCAATAGTGAACATTGGAAATTACAGTTAGCACTGAGTTGAAAATATGGTTAGTTAAAACTATGTTTTTTCCTATACAAAACAATCATTTAGATCATGGTTTTGAAATACCATGGACAAACACATGCGAGCAACTCCACTACCGTTTGATTCATGGAATATATACATACATATGTTTGTTCACCACAATCCCTCCTAAATCCATGCATGTATTCATAGTATACGTGGAATATATACATACATATTTTTGCTCACCGCAATCCCTCCTAAATACACACATGCATTCACTGTTAATGCCATGCTTTCATTTCAATTGAACAAAAATATAAAAAATGAAAGAGGTTTTTGTCCGGAACAGGACTATTTAAAAAAGTCTCTCTCAATTTTCTAACAACTATTATGGTTTGGGATATTCGAATGAATATTGGAAGGCATATTTTCCATAATTTTACTATTTTAATCCATTGTTTTCAAATGCGCTTTCCGAATAGGTGGAAATGAATTTTCAAAAACTGAAAGATGTTTTTTTTTTTGATATCCTCATATACAAAAAACCTCTCTCCATTTTTGCACAGATATCATGGATTGAGATATTCAAAGGGATGATTGGACCTTATGTTTCAAAATTTCGTGAGGAAACAACTCATGGACAACTAGTGACTTGGATGCCACCTCATCAAATAAGATTTTCTATCAAATTTGAATTGTTTTTCCTTATCACCAGCAATCCTCAAATATAGTGCCAAGAAGATTCATTATTTTTGAATGTCCTATATTTTAGTCCTATTTTTGTAACACAACTTTCAGATATTTGTAATAAATCTTGATATTTCCTATCAAGATATTTTGTGAAGAATTTGTATAAATACTTCATCAATTGAAGTAATAGCGGTTGGGACTTGTTTGAAGAAAATGAATTTTATTGTAAAGCATCTCACAAAGCCACCTTGATCAAATTTTCAGTCATACAGTGCAATCATTACAAGATTCTTGTGTCATTTTTATTGGTGAAGTGCATCTCTCTTTGTGAATTTGTTTTCTTTTTATTCTCTTATGTGATTCTAAAATTTGAATTATTCTAAGAAGATAAAGAGCATAATTAATTTGAATGTACACTTTGTCTTTGGCTTAAGAATATTTTTTATGTTTTCTACTGAAGAATAAAATCATAATTCTTAACTGCTCTGTTTTTAATTGGATTTCTAAATCTTTTCTTCTCTTTCACACTATAGATCTTAAAGGATCCAGTGAATTTTCCTAACCTACCCTGTAAGTTTACCCTGTAAACTTTGTATTTGATCATCCCAACCATGTGACTCCATTTGCCCAATGGCCTTTCTTGCCAGTTTCAACCCAACAATACAAAAAACCCAAACCTGAACTTCATAGCTAGTCTAATACCTTCATTTAAACAAAGCTAAATCATAAAGAGAGAGCCCTCTCTGAAACTAGAAGGGCTAGATTCCCAGTTTCCAAAGTGGTTTTGTGGTTACCTCTGTGATTTTTTCCACAACCTCAAAAATTCCGGAGTGATAACACATAGCACAACACCTTATCTAGTTAGAAACCATTAAATCAAATCCAATCTACAACAAAATAAGTTTTAGAAAGTTTGAGCAATCCAAATCATAGGCTTTTAAAAAATCCAATTTGATAACAATAGAGGGACTACCCAATTTCTTCATTGTGTGAACTTCCTCTTGGGCCACACCATTGTCCTCATGTATTACACATCCCTATAGGAAACCAAATTTTTCTTGTAATATTACGTTGCATAATAGTGCCTTAATCTAGACAATAATGACCTTCACTATGATCGTATATAGATATTTACAGAGGGAAATCAACTAAAAATAATTGAAAGTTCCAAGCGCATCAACCTTCATGATCAAAGTAATGAGCATTGAATTAAAGCATTTAAGCATCTACTTCGACTACCTAACATATTCCACTACCCTAACTAAATCAACTCCAATGATCTCAAAGAAATCCTCAAAAAAATCAATAATGCATCCATCTAGTCCTAAGATTTTAGTTGTAACATCTCCTATTTTGGCCCATACTTTTTTTAATGTCAAATGTAATCGAAATATCAGCGTGGGAAAACCATGATTGGCTAGACCTCTAATTAAATAATTGCTAATTATTATTTAAAATTAACAAAAACCAACTAAGGAAGTGACAACCTTATAGATCCTTGGTTTGAGGGAAGATTTCTTTCTCACTTGTTTTGAAAAATCCATGACCCATACCCACTGAATTAAATGTTGAAGTTTCTTGCAAACTTGAAAATCCATTGTCTAACAAGTTTTATTATGATCTGAATAGGGCTAAAATGGAGTTGGTATAGTTTTTTGTTAATGAATTCATGAAATAAAATATTGGGTGAGGGAAGTGGAAGGGTTGGTGATGCCCATTCCCCTTTCCCCTCTCATAGATTGAAGATACAAAAACATACAACCCTTCAGGAAAACACATTAAAGAGATAACATGGTTCTCTCTCAATTGTACCAAGGGATCTGATGTTGAAATATGTTGCCATTGATGGCAACAAGGTGAAGGAAACAAAGCATTCATTGCTGTCAATAGGTGGAATAGGTGTCAAAGAAGGTCCCAGGAATTAGAATTAAGGCACAACATGGCAACATAATGGTGCAGAGACTTTGGAGCTAGTTTTGGAGTAGTAGATCATCTCAGAAACAGGTGAAACACACTTACATGGAAAAAGCTCAGAAAAATATTTCTGGTGATATGTGTAAGAATGAAAGTTGCCTTCTGGATCCAAAGATAGAGTCAATCAAAGTTTGGTGGCCTTATGTCCATGATAGCAGAGTTAAAAGGTGATTGGAGGAACTTTGGCACATACCCAAAGTTGGAAAAAGTGCCAAAATCAGAGGAAAACACTAGCGGAGAAGCCAAAAGGAGTTTCGGGCTATCTTAGAGCGACAATGCAGCAACATGAAGCAATTTTATTATCCCAGGAGGAGCCCACTTGATAGCTTGGCTCGACAGAGTTGCCCCAATGGTATAATTATGGCACATAAGTCTTAGTGTTGGGATGAATGGAACAGGATGACATCAGAGGATGATGTCATCCCGGTGGGTGAACCCCGAAACCCCAGAAGTGGTTAACAGACCCCGAAGGCCTAGACCCTATAATGAAGATCAAAGTGGCGTAGCAGGGTTAGAAGCCTGGAAGCTCGGAAGGCTCGGAAGGCCGAAATATTGTAACTTTTGCAAAATTGAATTTAAATGAGATGCCAGGCACCAGGGTATCCGAGATAACACACAACACACAGACGTGAAGGTGTATTACAGTGGTCCATGCTCAGAAGCCCAGATCCCATAATTTTTTAGAATTACAATTTAACGAAAGTGCGAGGATCGGGGGATTTGAGCTCTAGATTAGAATTTTGCATTAAAAAGAGGACCAAGGGAGGAAACAATTCAAAGGAATTTGGTGAATATCCAATACCTCCCTTTCTCTCTTCATTCTAAGAGAAGACAGGTGGTAGCATGCAATTGGCCCAGATGATAAAAGTGATGATGTCAGCATATTCCAATCAAAGGTGGACATGTGGAAATCATATTTGGAATTTTTTGGGCACCCAAAAGGCCCATTCTGGGTGACACGTGGACCAATCATAGGTCAACACATGGCACAAGTGACATCAACATGAAATCATCCTACCTGTTAGAGCCAAGAAGGTTAAAGAGCGGCGCACCAAGGAAGCATCGAGCAAGAGGCATCTGGTTGATGAGGCTTGTGTCAGAGCTGACTAATCCTGGGATCAATTCTATTAGCTCTTACTATAGGAGGAGGACTCCACTAGGAAAACTCATCCCGTGAGGAAGACATTGATAGTTTATAATATGGCACAAAGGAAATGCATCAGGAGATAGGTGTTGAGACATGTCATCATTGACAGATTGGCAGAGAAACAAAAAATGTGAATGAGGTTAGGTGGTCCCCACATGACACATCAACCTAGTGGCATGACCCTAACAGGTGTATAAAGAGGCACAAGCTTAAAGCGTCGAGATAGAGAGAGCTTCGGCATAATAATTGGCCTTGGGTCTTTTCACATAGAAATGAAACCAAGGGCGGGGAGGTTATAATGAGTCATGGAGACTCTTAAAGAAGTGAAGCGCTTTCCAATGGTCATTTCATGTAGAAATAGACCAATGGCGTGGAGCCATTAACAAAGGGAATTAAGCCTACATAGGGCATAAAGCGGCTTATCACCTAAAAGCCTTGGAAAATAGTCATGAAGGCCTGGTCTTATGGAATAAAACAGGTAAAGGTCTAGAGAAAAAGGGGATTAAGCTCGAAAAGGTGAAACTATCAGTTTCACAGTTAATTTAGTAGCTAAGACAAAGGAAACAACATATAAAAATAGAAGAGGCACTAATAAAACCTGTTAAAAGGCCAAAATTGCTAAAACTGGAGAAATTAAGCAGTTTAACCAATAGAAAAGGATGATCAAGGTCAAAGATCTTGCAAAGGACATACTAAAGACTAGAATGAATAGGGAAAAAGAAAAAATTGAAGATTCATGCAAAGATTTGAAGGCAAGTTAACTAAACGTTCCAATCCAAAAAATCATTTCATAAATATTTATAAGTAGAATTCGAGTAGAATAATTACAAGGGCAGAGCAAAGTGCGTGGATTAGAGAGTGTTGGTGCAACATGATGCATAATGGTGGTATGCATTAAAGGTGTATCAAAGACCAATGTTGGTATCTGAAAGGTGTTTTTAAAGGTGCAAAGAAGTGCATTGGTGATTGGTGTTGGTGCTATTGGGTGCATGACCTGTTCAGTAATAAAAAATTACTACAGGTGATCTTATTGATGTTTTGTAACAATAATCAAATATTTTCAAAGGTGTTTGTAAGGTGGCTTTAGTGAGTATTAGCAGTGAGAAAGATTTATTTTTTTATGACATAAGTGGCTTATTGGTTCTAGTTTGAAAATGGATAAAAGATGGATCAATAAGGCTGGCGTCGGGGTTCCTAGAGACAACCTCTGGGTTGAGAGAGTTCAATGCATAGGACATTTTAGATTGTTTGAAGGATTTATATTTCGAATCCATCATTTGAAACATATGATGAATTAAGATTGGTTTAGATATCTCTTCCAAAGGTAGGTTCAATCATAAACACACATGGAATGCTCTCTTAGAGGACTTAACATTCATATTTGGTGGCCTACTTGTAAAAAGATATAGTTAAGTTGGTTGTTATAGTATGGGTGAAAGAAGAACATAAGGAAGAGAAATTTAACACACAGGGCTGATCTCAGAATCTTATGCATCAATTTTTAGGAAAAAAACAGTGAAATAGACTTTTTAAATGAAAATACAGAGAGGGCACAGAGTACATATTAATGATATGAGACCTTATACATCATAGGCATCCTTCATCAAAATTTGACGTAGATGAATCCATAAATCTGAGATTAAATCCAACAGCTACAATTACGCACCCTATGAGAGGAAAGAAACACATATGGAAATAAACAAAGGGAAGGTCACATACTACACATTTCATGCACTTGGAATCACCATAACTTCTTTATTAATCCACAAAAAGAGCATACATTTGCAGTTCTTTAAACACTTGCAAAATTCATAGTTTAGAGCTGCCTCTAGAACAAAAATTCGGAACCCATTTAATGAATCTCTTCAGCAGTTTTATAGAATCTCATAAATGAGATCCCCTTACAAAATGTTCCTTCTTGATAATCGTGTGACTCCCTACTAGCTAAATTGTTTGAGCGTGCTACTAGCACAACTATCCTGATAATCATATAATAGTTTTGATTCCATTCTTGAAAAAAATATTTACAAAACATGAAATTAACATAAAGTGTCATAAATGACACAACTGAAATATCTTCATTACTGGTGAGTCAGTTCTGGTGGGAGGGACCCAAGATCAATGATTTAAACTTGAGGTTGATTAACCAGTTGATCACACTTTTTCCATAGAGTTGGGTTTCAGAGAGAAAAGATAAATTAGTACTGATATGCTACCTTCAGACTACTCAGCTCAGTGTAATTTGGCTTTTCAACGAGCGAAGTTTTCACCATCCAAAGCAGCTGGAATCCCTCATAAAATTAACTATATTTTTTCATTTGAGGGTGTGAGTCTTCTCATGAGAAGAGTTTGCTTTGCTCTTTTCCTCCACCATCGATTGTTGATACTGCTCCCATGTGAGTAGATTTCCTCAAGCATCCCAATAGTTGGAAAATTAGCCTCTAGTCATTTTATCAAATTTTGAATCAAATGCTTCCACAAATTTCAATAGGTCACCTAAACACTCCTCGGCTTTGGCTGTAGATGCTTCTTTTTTAATCATCTTCGAGATTTCCATGATTGACAATCCTGGTACGCTAGAAGTAACTGGATGTGGTGGCGTTGGAGGTGTTCAATACTTAGCTGGTAGGCCAAATAGGTTTGAGCATAGGAGGGCAACAGGGGGAATCCATTGGCGAGAGAACAATTTAAAATTTAATGGGTAGCGTGGGAGGGTTTTAAAGGTGGGGAGAGTGGTGGAGTGGCAAGTGGATGGGATGATGGCACGGGGAGATTATCAGATTAGACAATAATTGAAGGGGAGGAGGCCCCTTGCCTCACAAGTGTCATGCTCGCTTGTTGAAGATATTTATGAGTTGGCATTGTGGTGGCGGGTGGTCCCCATGTATCTAGCGGGGTGATTGAAAGGGATCGTGAGTGGGGTTCGACCCCCCAGAATAAATCATGGTTGTTGATCTATGGGATCCGCCCAATTGACTCTGAATTTCAAAAGGGTAGCAATGGTTTAAGTACCACACTAGTTACCCTATCGAAAAGGTTTCCAAAACCCGATGGGTGTGAAATTGATGGTGATCCACTTGCTAAACTGCTCGACAATTACCTATTTCATGTACGCTTATGGAGGTGGACCCCCTTTTCTTTCCCCTCTTAACTCTTTTTGTGCTACCCTACTCTTCTTCCTCTGAGATGTCACTATTGGGTGGACCCTGCCCACTCAGCATCATCCCAACACCTAACTTATGTGCCACTTAAAATGCTTATGGGCTATTGCGGCTGGGTGGGCCCCACCCACTCAACTTTATCCCAACTCCTCTCTTTTGTGTTATCCAAGGGTACTTGTGGGGTGCTCTTGTCAGAGTGTCATTGTCGAGATGATGTCATCTCGTTCCTCCTCTCCCGACACTCAACTTTTGTTTCCATTTAACATTGCGTTGGGGTAACTCTGTCGGAGTAAGCCCATTGGGCGGGTTCCACTAGTGACCAATATGATTGTTTTCGTCTATTATATTTTTCGGCCACGTCTTCCCGAAGCTTTGCATAGAGGCTCCACTGTGCTTTTCATTACTATGGAATTTAAGCCCACTTTGGCTACGCGCTAAAGGTGCACCCAAGTGCCTTTTGACTTTGTGATCATTTAGCTTTGTAACCTATTCCTTTTGTTTTCTTGAAGTTTTAAGTCCCATTCTACATACAAGAATAAATCAGCACTGCTATATGGAGAAAAATTAAAGGGGGATGAGTGGGTATAACATAAGCTCCAACTGGGGATAGTGCATTGGAAGTGAGGCATTAAGAACCTGCAAATTAGTGCCTTAAACTTGGCCATGGAGTCAAACTAGTTCATACATAGAAAAGAAAAAAAACACAAAAAGAGCACTCTAATATTTACAATGGCTCACCAATATTTACAATGGATGAAGGTGAAATTATTTGATGTTGGAAGTAGTGCTTAAGGAACTTCCCATTCACAAGCAACTCAAACACTTCACCATCTAGGTTCTCTAGTAGAAAGGTATTGTTCCCTTTGGCTTTAGCTACCTTAAAAGGTTCAAACCACAGGGGATCAAATTTCCTATGCTTGCCTTGGTATTCTCTCCTGACATCCCATATGAGCACGAGATCACCTGGATAAAAACTCATGTCCTTAGCCTTCCTGTCAAAGAGAGCCTTCATCTTATCATGATATTTGATCAGACTTTGAGTCACTTGTCCCCTGCTTTCTTGCAATTCCACCAACTGATTTATTCTCCTGGTCGGAGGGTTGGCTCCTCCTCTGCAATATGTAGGAGTTTGGCCACTGACATAGCCAATTAGGTAGGGAAAACTGTAGTAGTCCCATATACTAACTCAAATGGGGATTTCCCAGTTGACCTCTTAGTAACGACTTTGTTAGCCTGTAATGCAAACTTAAGTTGTGAGTCCCAATTTTTCTGATTCTATGTTATGATCTTATTAAGAATTATAACTAAGGTCTTGTTGGATGTCTCTGCTAATTATTTCCCTTATGGGTAATAAGTAGTAGAGTGTCCCAGGATAATATTATAATCTTGATGGAAACTGATAAATTTTGTTGATTTAAGTACCTGTGCATTATCAATGACAAATTTTCTTGGATAACCAAATCGGGCTAGATTGTTCTCCTCCATAAACTTAATAACTACTGTATCGGTTGCATTTCTTATAGGGATGGCCTCCACCCATTCAGTGAAGTAATCTATTGTTGTGAGTATCCATTTGTGCTTCCCACTAGATGATGGGTGGATTTCTCCAATAAAATCTAGTCCCCACTTCCTAAATGGCTCATCTACAAAAACTTGGATTAAAGGGAGGGGTGCTAGCTTCTGTTTTTCAGCAAAGACCTGACACTTTTTACAAGTTCTGACTTCCTTGAATATCTTGGAACAATAGAAGCCAACTTTGAGAATTTTATGATTTTTAACCTTCTAGTTATAATTTCCCCCACAAACACAATTATGAAATTCTTCTATTATCTTTGGAGTCTCCTCTTCCCCCAAGCATAATAGTAGGATTCCCATCAGGTCCTTCCAATATAACTGACCATTTGAAATGACAAATTTATGTGCTTGTAACCTTAGGGTTCTATATTTTATTTTTTCAAACTTAGGTGACCATTCCATGAACAACAAAAAATGAATAATAAATTTATACCATTTAGAGATTAGGTATTTCATTTGAATTTTTTGGGTTACTTTATTGTCATCCTCTTGTCTTCCTTTTTTCTATGTTTCTACCTCATCAACTAGTAGATTTATGCCCCAGGCCTGGCAATTAGCTTCTGATAGAATTTTTTTCAATTCCTACCCCTTGACTAGTTTAGTAGGCTTGATATCCACGTTATACTATTGGATCTTGGAAATCCATTTGTCTCTCTTGCCTTCATTGTCTCCCTGTGTGAGGATATGTTTCACAATAGTTGTAAGGACATAAGAAATTCTACTGGATTGCAAAATATAAATTCAGAAAGATTTCAGAGCCTTTACAAGAGCATAGGATTCTTTTTCTAGAATATTTTATTTCAGCTCTGCATCCCTTAACACATGATTGAAAAACGTAATTGGTTGTTCCTTTTCTTCATCATTCTTCTACAATAAAATAATTGCCACTTCATTAGGAGAGCAAAAAAAAAATGAGGAATTGTATTTGATAATCAGGGCTAGCTAAGACTGGGGCATCTGTAAAAGCTCTTTTGATCCTAGAGAATGATTCTTTGGCTTCAGGATTCCACTTGACTTCCCTATCCTTCATTAGTGTGTAAGTTATTTATTTTACAATATCATCATAATTAGGCACAACCTTCTCAATAAATTGATGCTGCCTAAGAAAACCTGTATCTCCTTTTTATTCCTTAGTAATGGGATATTAGTGATAGCCTCCACCCTCTTGGGGTCAATCTTCACCCCTTCCATTTCCACTATGTGACCCAATAACTTACCTTCACTAAGAGAAAATTGTGATTTCTTAGGATTCAAATACAAGCCATACTTCTTGCACTTTTCAAAAGTGATTTACAAGTGTTGGAGATGTTCCTCATTAGTCTTAGAGAAAAGGGTTATGTCATCCAGGTAAACTACCACAAATTTTTCTTTTTCCTCAATAAATCTATGTCCATTGCCCTTTGAAAAATGCCTCCAACATTTATGAGAACAAAAGCCATCCTGGCATACATGAAGATTCCCTAAGGTGTGGTAAAAGTTGATTTCTTCTGGACCCCCGGATGTACAAAAATTTGGTTATATCTAGAGAAACCATCCATCGTAGACAGTCTGGATGATCCCACCACTTTCTGTAGAATGTTGTCCATTTTGAGTAAGGGGTAGTTGTCTTTCAAAGAGGCCCTATTCAAGTTTCCGAAGTCCACACATAATCTGATATCCATGTTTTTATTATTGACGGGAACTAAATTTGCCACCCAATCTGAGTATCTCAGAGGTATAATAATTTTACCCTGTAACAATTTCTTAACTTCCTTTTCAATTTATTGGAGGGGTAAGGGGTTTATTTGTCTCAACTTCTGCTTGTAGGGCTTCGCTCTAGTCATCAAAGGAATCTTTTGTTGTATGATATTGGGATCAAAAGTCTTTAAATCATCATAGGACCAAGAAAACACACACACACACACACACACACATATATTAAACAATTCTATATATCTCTGTTTATATCCTTTTGAGATTTCTTTAGCTAACTTGATAATTTTAGGCTCTTGTTTTGTGCCAATGTTGTAGTCTTCTATATCTTCCTCATGCTCCTATTTCATTGGATTGATAGCTACACCATTTGCATTAAAAAATATTTCTAGTGGAACCAACCCTCTAGGAATTGTATTTCCCTTCAGCTGCAAAATTTTATTACCAACAATTGATTCCTCCCAAGATGTTTGTTGTTCTTCCATTGTATTTTCATCTTCCTAGTTAATCACTGAATTAGAGAATTCTCCAATGGCCTCCATAAATCCCTTAATCTGTTACTCATCCTCAAAAACCTAGAAATATTTCACATTGTATGGTACTAAGGTTTTATACCTAACATCAACTTCATACCTGAGCAAGGGGTTTTGAGGAGGTTTAAAGTTGTTGGCAGCAATTGACAAGAAATTGGCCATCTTTTTCTACTCCCTGGGTAGAAACTAAAGATTAAATGCCAGGAAAAATAATTCAACTAGATCCCATGTCTCTTTTTTGTAGGAATTCAATCTTGAGTGCTTGGTTTGACATTGATTCATAACTTGTTTCACCACCAACTCAGAATCATCGAATACTGTCAAGCACTCAATATTGAGGATTTTAGTAACTTGCAACCCTAACATCGATGCCTCATATTCAACAATATTGTTTGTAGCATCAAACTCTAGTTTGAATGAAAAAGGGACAATGTTACCCTTTGGGGATACCAACAACACACCAACTCCATTCCCTTCCCTAGAATAAGCACCATAAAAATACAATTTCCAAATATGACTAGACTCTAGTTGTTTCTTACCCATCTGAGCGAAATATTCTCTTTGGGTATTTTCCAAGTTGATCATCTTCTTCCAATAAAAGATAGGAAAAATCTCTTTCTTTACCATACACAAGATAATTGTTCAAACAATTGACTTTAGTTATTATCTTTACAAATATGGACTCTCTGTATAATCCATGCTCTTCTCCACCAAACACTGAATTGGTAGCATATATTAGATAAATCTTGATAGATCCTCTGAGTTTCATCCCCCATGACCTAGATAGGAGCATACCAGATCATGAAGGGATGTCAACAACTACAATGTCCATCACTACACTCTTCACAGGGATTTGATCCAAATTAACCACTAGATCTTTGATCATACCCAAAAAATTTACTCTTTTAGAATCAAAGGAATATAAATCTTTGTATGTTTTTGTTATCTACAGGCCTAACTATTCCATTACAAACAATGGCATTAAATCATGAGAAGCACCTGATTCGAGCATACAATTATGCAAAAACTAAATCATGGATCACTAGGGTGACATAGAATGGAGGAGCGGAAGGGTCTTGCTCCTCCACATGTGGACCAAACATAACCACATGCATTTCTTCCTGTAGGTTAAGACTATCTCAAATTGGGGTACTGGAAGATGCATCCATGAACTGAGAAACTTGTGCTTTATAACTGGGTTGTTCAATAATTCAGTTAAAGGGATAAATATCTTTACTTTTTCTAACTCTTTGTAATGCCTCCTCCCATGTCTACCCACTTTAACCAACCTCCCTGGGTTAAACATGAGTTGAGGGCTACTATGACATGACTCGACCTCCTAGATAACCTTAAGGAAATGGATCTGACAAAACAAGACCTTATTGACTCCCCTCATGTGCTACAGGACCCCCGGGAGCTAATTAATGACTCTAGGTGACCAACCCCCGAGTTAACTTGCTTTTCCACTAACCTAGAGCCTCATTCACTCTCATGACAAGGCCTCCATTTGATTGTAACCTTGTAGTTTCTCCCAAAGTTCTACTTCCCTATGCCTGTAGTCTTTTTTAGGAAGTTATGTCCTAGTGACTGCGAGATCTAAGCCACTTTTTCAATGCTAAGATATAGACCTCTACACATAACTTAGTGAAACTCCTAGAAATGATAAATAATAAAAAGACAAAGCCTCTAACACAAATCTTAATTAAGGACTTGACCTATCCTAGTCTAACCATGACAGTCATTTCATCAAACACATTGACAACTAGGTGCAGACTAAGGAATGGGGGGGTACCTAACTCGAAGAAAAAAATCACCCATAGCCTTGGATATGGTGTAAGGCATGTATCCTAGTGGTCGAATCTTCTAATGGGCTCTAGCAAGGTGTTCCTTCTGCAAATGCAAACAAACGTTATCACCCATTTGAAACTTAGGTAGCACCTAATGTTGATCATGAACTTAATTGTACTTATTATTGGCTTTATCCAAGATATCATGAACTTGTTGGTAGATGCATTGAATGTGTTCAATAAACTTGATGGCCTTATCAAATTCAGATTGAACATGTGCAAATTATGTCTATGTAGTTGCAAGCGACATTGCAACATAAATGGGACACAATGGTTGAAATAACAAGAACACCTGAAAGGGGCTATGGCCAATCAAGATATGGAGAGATTTGTGTTCTGTTGGACATTTGGAAGGATCTATCCCATGTTCGTGGATGTTTAGATTTGTACATGAGTAATATGTGCACTATCATCCTATTGATAACCTCTATCTGGCCATTAGTCTGGGGTTGAAATATAGTGGACTTTGTCATCTTGGTGTCCAAAAATAACCTAAGTCTTAACCAAAATTCACTTAAGAACTTTCCACTCTTGATCTTATATAATGGTCTGTAGGATCCCAAAATGTACCCACACTCATTTGAAGAAGAGTTTGGCAGTGAATTATGTTGTGATACCCTTATTGCAGGCAACCAATATGGCCATATTAGAAAATCTATCAACAACCACAAATACAAAATCATTACCATGCTTGGTAGAAGGAAGGCTAGACATGTAGTCCATCAAGATGGATTCCCAAGTTTAGCTAGGAGTTGGTATAGGAGTGTACATGCCTTGATTGTTAATGGTTGGCTTGGTGATGGTGCAGGTAGTGCATGATATTATATATTTTCCAACATCATGTTGGAGCTTTGGAAAATAAAAAAAGTTCTATTGGACCCCACAATAGGTCATGTTGGACCCTTAATAAAATATACCATACATACCTCATGGTCACATACCTTTGTTCTAGTGGCATGCAATTTATATGGCATGGATTCTTAATTGTTTTTCCTCAAGGTGTGCATCTTGCTTATCTTTTCCTGCTTTAGGAATAAGATACTATTTATATTCTACTTGTTTATCAATGATGCACATACCTAGAGGACGAACAGTAGCGATACATCAATTACCCAGGAACCTCTAGAGGTTTACAAAATGTTGACAATGACAAACTCATATTTTATTATCAGCAACTGATGTAATGAGAACCTTCCTTCAAATAGATGACTATCATAACATTGTGATCGTACTTACTCCCTTTGGACTACTATCCTTTTTAAAGTCAACAAAACTTTGCTTCTCTACTAGCCAATTTGCATAGGTCACACTGGACTGACTGATATAGGTGTAATAATACTTCTAATGCCCGATAATTTTCTACAGAGAGTTTACTTATAATGACTATCAACAATCCCAAAACTATCCTGCAATTATCGTGTCAATGTAACAAATATGTGACCTCACCTTCTGTATGTAATTAGCCCTTCTTACAATGTGACAATTTCATTACTATACCTTCGGATTATAGACCCTTGACTATTTATTTCAAGGCTCGACTCAACAACTATTTCAAAAGTATCATTACTGCAAATCCAAAATAGTCATACCCTTTCAATGTTACAATAGGTCAACTCATTGTTTGCTTGCATTGTGTATATATATGTGCCCAAAATCGTCACTATTATGCATAGAATTGTTTTCTCCTTATGCCACTATCCAGGAGTATGAGCAAGGTAATGAGCCTTCTCTTTTATGTGCATAAACACTTATTTTTATCTCGTGGTTGTACAAGGGACTATATGAGATGATAATCCTAACGTTTCATTCATTCTAAGTCTCCTTCATGCACATAAATGTAATAGGAGTCTCGGATCCTTGTCCTTGGTGACTTAGGCTCAAATTGAATCCTTTTGAAAGTGTTTATGCTCATAAGAAGAGGAGAACCAGGATCCTTATTTTTTATCCTCAATTTGCACACTAATTATGCTCACGATTTTGATTAAGAGTAGGTCGTACCTCATGCTTAGGTATAGAGAAGACCTTTATATATATTGTACAATTGTAGTGTATAAGTTTTTCTTGACAATGAGACTATGTTGCACAACTTAGTACTTTTTTCTTATGCTTAAAATACCCCTTCAACAAATTTGATCTTGGAACTAATATATGCATAGGTGTAGAAATGATGGTGCTTCTTCCAATGAGGAATTTATGTATAGGACTATATCACAGAATTGTGAACCTATGATAGAGGATTTGATTCATTTTTATGGCTATAAATATGGCACTTAATACCACATAAAATTCAGAAATAGTCCTTCAAAACTTTAATGAATTTATTGATCTATAGTGACTGAATTATACATACCAGGCATACATAGATTCTCATATATTTTGGAGCTTTTTTATGCCTTGTGATGCCAATTTTTATCTTCAATCCTATACTAGTGAGTATGGCCTCCTTATGGCTTCTTAAAAATCCTTTCATCCTATAGAAAAGTGCTCCTTATGCTCTTCGTTCTACTATAGTAGGTATGTGGCCTTGATATAGTGATTAAGGGCTAATGAAGCTGCCAAAAGTATTTGATCTGATTACCAAAAGGTGCAAACTTGAGAGGACTATTAAATAATCCCTTAGATCCTTTTTCACATAGCTTGAATACCCTCCAACTTATCTCACTCTTGCACTATGTAATGTGACTTTATCGTTGTAATTAGAGCTAGAAAATGTTCCCAAAAGTTCATTCTAGTTACCTCCATAAATTTTGTTCAAGGTTTTCACTTTCCTTAAGAAGAGATGATGCCAAACTAACCTTGTTTTTTTCCTTATAATCATACCCCTAGCTCTGATACCATGTTGAGAAATATATGGAAAACAATTAGGGTTATTATTTAACTTGATTTCTCTTTTATCCTTGACATTTTCTTATGATTTATATCATTGTTTAGTTTTGTTAATAATCAAGCCAGATTCCAATAATAATATCACAATGTCAACAAAAGAACACCAGATATATGTTGCTAGCCAGGGCCAAAACCTCTCCTAGAAATGAAAACCCAAAAAATATCTTCTTATAGAATTTGTTCAATGAAGACTTCCAAGACCATGACCTTGACCACGACCAAAACTTCCAAGTGATGATCCAAATAGAACACCATACCAATTCTCTACAAAATGACGACTGAGGAAACCCTAGTTCCTCTAACATATTTGCATGTGTGATCTACTAAAATGCATATTTTCCTCCTTCGTTTACCTCTACAGAATTTGTTCTTCCTTCCACAAACTTTACTAGATCAAATCTCCTTTTTTATTTTTATGGATCAGATTGATATAAATTTTTGTGTGTCTTTCAAATGAGGAGATCAGGTTCCTTTTATAGCCTTCTTAGGAGGTGAATTAGGCCTCTCTAGGCTGACATGAAGAGGGTTGGATGACCCATCACTTGAAGGCATCTAGACATGACATTTTACATTAAAAAAAACAAATTAATTCTTGTTACATGGGCCCTCCAAGGGCTAGTACATCATGACCTTGACTCTTGACTTGACAACAAGACCCCTAAATCACTAAATGGGTGCTTTGACCTAGGACCAATATTGGAAACTATATCACTACTAAGAGCGGCGGGGTGGGGGGGGGGGCGAAATCAACAGTGAGGGCACATATAAAAATTTCACCAAATTATTATTATTTGAATCCATGCACAAATTGAAACACACAACGATAGAGCAGAGCATCAAAATAGACATTCAACCTTAAAAACAATCAACATAATGGACACAAGTATGTCTAGTGGAAAACCCTTCACCAGACAAAAAACCACCATGTTGTTGTGCTACTCAATTATTTTATTAATATGTTGAAAAAATTTATATGGATAAGCTTACACCGATAAGTGGGAAGACTTGCCTTCCTTCACAGTATGTTGGCATCTATTAGAAAGGAAATTGTTTCTCTCTTGAATCTACGAACTACCATATGTCGAAAGCTCCCAAGATCAACGATCCTTGCCCAACTCCCATTGGACTATCCAACTCCCATTGGATAGAGAAATCTCTTCCTTCTACCGACTCCACCAAATCATTGTATACTCTGAAGCCTCCATGTGAGCCTCGTTTCATATATTTTTAGACTAGAGTCCCAATTCACTCAATGAACACTGCAACAACATATCATCTAAGCATAATCAAATGATAAAGTTTGCAACACAATCTGAAATCAAACCTCCACATAAAATCCCACACCAGCTACAAAACAATCTCCTCAAACTCTACTCCAATCCACACATCAACACCTCACTCACTGCATAATATAATGGATGAAATAAACTTCAACTCATTGTTCCTACAACTACAAACTAATTCATAAAATATGCATAGACAACTCACACATCTTACAAGATTTTCTCCAAGCTCACACTAACTCCACACCACAACTAAACAATCAAGCATACTAGCAATGAGTGTTAGCTTGATGGGCCCTAACCGAGGTTCAGCGTTAGTTAGCGAAGCAAATCCCTACACTACTGGCCCTTTCGGCATCAGTCCATGGAGCGCGGACCGAATTCTCACCCAAAGCAATATGGGGGGATGCAGGAACCAAGTTTCTGCACCCTGAGATGGTTTTGATGTCAGTTTTATACCTTAAACCCTTCCTTCGAACGGATCGCCAAGCCTTTAGGGCTTAACGATGTACTTTCTCTTCCATCTCTTAGGACCTTCACGAAGGTATACAATCGTCCTTCGTGCAACCCCAACTAGTGGCTTAGGTACTTATGTGCCTTTGTTACTGTGTTATCGTATAATTTCCCGAATTATCTTAAGTGTTTTCCAATTCTACCATGCAATTAATATTATCTTCACGTAAACATATATCCTTATTTGTATTCATATAATATATAGAAACATATACATTCGTGCATCAAATTAGCATTATAACATAAACCTAGAACTTAACATAACATAATTGCATGCGATCCACATAGGCAAAATACACAGTAATTTCAGATTACTTCTCTTTATTGATGATTCAAAATCCCAATACAGACTCTATATGCCCTGTGCACATAGTTGCAGGGGTCTGCGCACTCAGCTGTGGACTTCTACCCTAGGCCTCTATGCACTCAGCTGCTAAGCCTCTTCCTGTGAAAAGACTCTCGCTCCTATCTCTTCACAGACTCAAACTTAGTTCGAACTCTACTTTTTCTTAGACTCTTCTAAGACTCCCTTTTTATACAATCCCATGGTCCGTGGACCAAGTGCAGATCTCTAAAACTGACACAAGCTATCTAAACTAAGGGCGGAAACCCTTTTGACTCTTCATATGTTCGCACTCCATGGCCACAAAATGCAGAGACTTTACATTCCTTTATACAAAATTCGAGCTTTCTACCCCAAACTTAGGCTTTTCGTCCCAAATATGACCCCAAGGAACCCGTTCCCAATAGGCCCCCAACAAAAACATGGTGACTCGCCCTCGAGTCACTTTGCTAGCAAGGAGATCTTGTCGTGAAGATCTCCTAGCTCGACTTGGACTACTGAAACTTCAGTGGTACATTATGTTGTTGCCTGTTTCATCTCCTTGACCAACTACTCCGTTGTTGGCCCTGCGCCATCTGACTAAATTTTCTACTGAGTCTTCTGCAGACTAGTCAGCTTGCCTTCAATAGTGGTCGTGATCAAATAGGCCTCATCCAACCAAGGCTATAAGCAAGCCTTTAGCACTGCTTCCTTGTGCTGAGCTGTATGTACCTGCTCTTTCAAAGACTTGGCCTCCTGCAACTTTTCCAGCCCCTGTGTGATGATGACAGTGTGCGTCATCACTTTAACTTCGTCGCAACGCTACTGTAGCTCCCACTCTTATGTTTCAAGCCTCTACACAGTGGGGTCTTCTTGCAGGCTGGTGACCACCTCGAGCGACTGCTCAAAGAGTGTTGTGTAGTCCTTTATTGCATTGTCCACTCCTGCTATGGCGTCTTTCACAACTAACTTGTGTTGTTCTCTGATTTTTTACAGAGTCGAAGGTTGGGCCTTCAACTAAACTCTACGATTTTTTAGGTTGATTTCCAACTCGACCTTTGCCAATTCTATGTGTGCATCACATACTCTAGTAGTGAGCTTCCAAACCCGCACATCTACTGGCTCAGCCTCGAGAATGTCCAGCTCTGGGACAGGTTTTCATGCCTCAGCCACGACCTTAGCCATGCGCTGACTCTTGTATGTAAGGTCTTTTACAAGGTCAATGGTGGAGTCTTGTTGTACAACCATTTGGGTGTTGTTGATCTTCTTCTCACTGATTACCTGTAATGTGCGTTGTTTGTGGGCCCGTAGTTCTGCGATCACGCCATCCTGCAAAAGGTGAAGCACCTCACTGGGAAGCATGGCCAAGTTAAGTCCAACACCCTTGAGGGTTCTGATAGTAGGCCTGTCAGCTTCTATCTTTATAGTCAGTGCTCCATTCGGTAGCAATATTGCTTAGGTATCGCATGTGTGCAGCATCCCTATGGCTTCGGAGGTGCCAGGTGCCAAACTGGTTGATGACGTGCCAGTCTGTACCTGTGATGCGTGGATCTAAAACTCATGCAGACCCATCTGGATAGCATCGAAAGGCTACTACTAGTGTTGCCCGAACTGATGCAACAGTTCCGTAGTGGCATCCCTCACCATATCACCTATGTCATTCAAGTCCCCCTCTGTTAGGGTGATTAGGTCGAGAGATGTCTTGCTAGCCTTAGACTTATTATGTGGCCCTACTTTTTCTAGATCTCTGTTGTGCTTGCTGTAGAACAAAGTCGTCTCCGGGTCCACTCCTCCCTGCTCCATTTGTTTGTCCTCTTCTTCTGTCTCCAGGGAAGGTGACTTTTGACTCCGTTCAGAGCCACTCTCCTCTTCCTTCGCTTGCCCACTCATTTGCTTCACGGAAACGCATTTTTCCTTGGCCTTATCCCCAACCTCCTTTATTTTCTTTGCGACCAACTGTTACATCCTTAGCTTGGCTTCTTCCTTCTTTTGTTGTGCAGTGGACTTGCTAGATCCTGCTGTCAAGTCCGTGGCAGTGCGTCAATTTGTCGGCTAGTGGTCGAGGACCACTACAATCGTGTCATCTGTGGCTAAGTATGACAGGTCGTTCCACTTATGTTTAGGGTTCTTTCACACACATATTGAGACATGGTGGAAGTCAAATTTGAATTCCACATACTCCTGTAGCTTATCAAAATTAGTTGGTGATAACCGTGGCTTGAAGTTGATGGCCATATGGATGCTCATCTCCATCAAGATCCAGAATATCTTGTTGTACTTGATCTGTTGAGGATGCTTCATAGCCAACAACAAAGCAAACTTTTCTGCTTCCGATAGGTCTGGCACGACCGAAGGAAACTTGCTATCCTCAGGTGGCTCCCACGCAAACATCACTATGGACAGTAGTAGCCATGCATAGTGGAATGTCTTACTATGATCATGTGCCTCGCGGTAGTTTGCAAGGAACTCACTATAGAGGTAGCATGCCTAGTTAAATTATACACCCTCCATGCACTGGGCTGCCAAGGCTATCATTGGTGCCAACACTTCATCTGCACAACACTTCCTCATGACCTTTCTTGCCAAGATTTGCATCGCCGCTTTCACCACAAGGTCACAGATACTCGTGATGGCATTTGGGTAGTTTAGGATTGGGACCATTTACATTCTTTTCTCATAACTTGATTCATGTCA
>APFE031530798.1:154526-164649 GCA_000404065.3 Pinus taeda
AGTCAATTTTGAAAAATTTACTAGATTGAATTTTTCCTTCATTACCTCAGCAAGGGCATGCTCGCTGGCCTTTCTGCCAAATGCCATGGTCAGATTTTCTCCTAAGTGTGGTAGTCACATGATCCTATGGATCAGCATGTCAGTGATGGGTATCAACTCCTCCAGCCACATACACCCCTTGTGCACCAAGCACAGTAGCTGCTTGATCATGATCATCATGATGGCCACACAATTGTAATGTAGCACGAGGTGCAGGTTTAGTAGGCCTACCTTGTCCATGCCTTTCAACCACTTCCTCGGCTCCAAAGCGGTCACGCCATTTTTTTTGTGGAAGACACGGTGCATAATTTGGTCTATTGCTAAATGAGGGAAACACTTCATGTCAGCTAAATCCCAATCTTCCCATTTTATAAGGGGGAAACGCCCCAAGCACAGTCCCTCAAAGATAATTTTCTCTGGCAGTAGGGATTGTGTGTAGGGTGACCTTACTGTCATCAATATCCTTTGGCACCTTCGTTTTTCCCCTGCGCGGAGGAATGTACTAGGGTAGCTTAGAAATGGGGTCAGACCCCTCAACCTCAACATCCTTCGTTTCCACCACAATATCCTCATCATTTATGAGGATTTCTTCGACCTCTTCATCTGGCTCTAGGTCAAACACCTTTCTCTTTTCATACATGGTGGGATTATCTTTCTGTGGATGCTTTCTAGGTGATGCACGCATCGACTGTGGTGTCGCGACCTGCTTGCCTTTCTTGTTCTTCGAACCCTCCTTGGTTGGGGTATGCCTCGGCCTGAGTTACCGTGGTGACTTAGGTACTTCAACTGGTACTTCCACAGTTACAACCTCTGGGGAAACTCCCTCGGCTGCCATGGCTACCCCTAGAATAGCTCCTTCAGCCGTCATTGCTTCCCCAACATTTACAGTCTCAGCCGTCGTCGACATGATGCTATTCAACAACTCCTGTGTCTCCTTTGGCAACTTCTCAAATGTTGAACTCACTATCAAAGCTTCAAAGTTTCCACGTTTCATGCGCGCCTAGAGATCAACACCTCAATTCTCAAAATGCCAAGTGTTTTCCACTGGGAAACGCTTTGTAATTTATAGGCATTTTCGAATTCAAATCCGACCGTTCCCACCATAATCGATTCATTAATTCTAGATTGGTTGTATATTTGGTCCATAAATTCCGAATTAAATGCCACCCCCTGCTCCATTTGGCCATTTTTTTATTGTTAAATCATGAAAAGTGACTTTAACGATCACTTTTCGGCTATCCTGTGCAGTTTTTCCTTTGTCAACATAGCTCCCTGTGTGCTTCTATGGGCTCTGTGACATTTCTTCGTTCCACGTAGTTCCCCAATTGCGTAGCTCTCCGACCCGGGCAGTGTAGTTTATAGTCCCACGCTTCCTTTCAGCTGCCTAGAGAACTAAGACTATGCTTCCCTCATATAGTCACCTAGTTGGATCACCGGCGTATGGCTTCAATCAGTTGCCATTCACCTTCCCTGGGAAGGGTTCTCCATTCAATTTGACCAGTTAAACTGCTCCACCATCGATAATCTCCTTGATGGCATATGGCCCTAGCTAGTGCATCCTAAATTTCCTTGGAAATTTAGCAAATTTGTTGTCATATAATAAGACCAGATCATTTATCTTGAAGGTGCATAGTTTGATGTGTCGATCGTTCCATGCCTTTTCGCACTGCTTTTGAACTTGTTGATGAAATCCAGCTAGAAATCAGTTCTCCTCAAGCTCTGCTAGCTGCACAAGCCTCTCTTCCAGGGCTCCACGATCCACCATTCCTATGAATGTCACTATGAATAGACTAGGTACAATGTATTCCATTGGCATCATAGCTTCTACGCCATACACAAGTCTTAAAGGAATTTGTCTATTCAACTTCTTACAAGTCGTTCTGTAGGCCCATAGAGTTGTGGGTACGCACACATCCCAGTCATTTCTCTGAGCATTGCAAACTTCATCAGCATGCTCTCTAGTATCTTATTGAATGCTTCCACTATCCCATTAGTCTGTGGATGATAAGGCACACTTTTCTGATGATACACCTAGAATTCCTCTGTCAACGCGCTGATTGTTTCATTATGAAAGTGCATACCACGATCGCTCATAAAAATCTTTGGACACCCAAATCTCATCAGGACATACTTAAAAATAAATTTTACTATTGTCGCACCTGTGCAGTCCTTCACATGTTGTGCCTCTGCCCATCTGGTCAAATACTTAGTCACGGTGATAATGTACCGTGCACTCGTCTTCTTTCTTGGAGGTTGAATTGGTCCCACAAAGTCAATTTCCCATTTTTCGAATGGTTGTAATGTCACCTACTATATTAGAGGCATCTCATCCCTTCACGACGGCTTGCCAGTCCTTTGACTTGCATCACATGCCCTATAATATGCTTTCAAATCCTTATGGAGGGTTGGCCACAACAACCCAACGCGTAGAATCTTTTGCGTTGTTGCTTTCCCTGAATAATGTCCTCCCACAGCTCCTCCATGAACCTCGGCGAGGAAGCTGCTTCGTTCAAATTCAGGCACATAACGTCACAATATTTCGTCTGATCCCATTTTGTACAAGTTCCCTGCAATGATAGAAAATTCTGCCGTGCACACTACCAGTTCCTTATTTTGTTGACTTGTATAACCTTCTGGAGCCGTTCTTGTCATCAGGAAGTGGATAATATCTTCAAAGTGACTGTCCGTGATGCACACTACAAAGAGTTGTGCATCAGGCAGTCCTTCCTCTAAATTATCAAGTTCCTCTCCAGTTTCAATGCATGATAGATTATCATGTCCCACATTCAGTCGTCCTGGATTCACAATAACTTCGAAGTCGTACACTTGTAACAATAGTAGCCACCTACATAATTCCCACCCCCCAACACAGGCTTGTTGACCAGGTACTTCAACGGGAATGATTCGTATACATCTTAAAGTGTCTGCCCAACAAATAGTGCCTAAAATTCTAAAGCACGTACACCATAGCTAATCCTTCGCGCTCTGTTGTGGAATAATTTTTCTCTATTTTAGACAGCTTCCTACTAGCGAATGCTATAGGGTGATCTAGTTCTCCCTCACCGACTTGTGTTAGTACTACTCCCAGTGCAATACATGATGTGTCCACGTGCACATGAAATTCCTTCTTCCAATTTGGGAAGACTAGGATCGGTGCAGTGACCATTTTCTCTTTCAGCACATCAAAGCTCTTATGACATTCATCATTGCAACAGAACGTAGCATCCTTTTTCAACAATCTCTCCATAGGCATAGTGATCTGGACATAGCTCTTGATTTACTTCCTATAGTATCGGGTATGATCCAAAGTTGCACGCAACTATTTCACACTCCTCGGCACCTCCAAGTTGATTATCACTATGATCTTCGTGGGGTATACCATCAATCCTTGTTTGCATACCACATGACCTAGCAAGATCCCAAAAGGGACACCAAACAAACACTTATTCAGATTAAGCGCGATCTACCATCTCCTACATGTATCTAGCATCAAGCACAGACTTGCCAATTGGCACTTGACCAATCCAAACATTGTCCAATCGTCAAATTATACCTCCAAATTTTTATGAATGAAGTCTTTGAATACCGCAATGACTACGCGCGAAAAGATCATTGGCGCATTCTTCAGCCCAAAAGGCATTACGATGTATTGAAAACATGCCCATTCATTTTCAAAGGTCATCTTGATTCTATCCTCGGGCGCGATTTTGATCTGATGGTACCCAGAGAACCCATCAGTGAAAGAGTATGCTTCTTGGCCACCTACATTATCTAGGACCTCATCAATGAATGGGGCCAGGAAAGGATCGTGCACACAAGTGTCATTCAATTTCCTGAGATCTATGCATATCCTTATTTCTTCCTTCTGTTTCTTTTCCTGAACCACTATTGGGCTTATCCAATCAGATTCTTCCACTGGTTCAATAATACCCGCAGTGAGCATCTTATCTAACTCAACATGGACCATCTCCTTATACTTCAGTTTGAGGAGGTAAAATCTTTGTTTCACAGGTTTCACATCTGTCTTTAAGGTGATCTTCATGACACCCAAGTCTCCTATTATCCCTTTCAGATCAGAAAACGTTGTGGGGAATAAGTCATGATATTCGTGGAGCAGTTCAGTGACCTTATCTACTATCGCATCATCCCAATAGTCCCTAATCTTAGAAAACTTTGGTTCTGCCTCCATGCCAATGTTCACCTACCTGGTCTTGAGCGACTCAATTATGTCTGGGTTCTCTAGTTGTGGTCCTTCAACTCCGTGATGACCTTCAATCTCTGGGATATGAATCTTTCTTAGGTCTTCATCTTCTTCTTTCGTTGTTACATTGTAACATTCCATCACGTGGCTCAGCTGGGTAGTCCAATCAGGTTGAATCAGGTATAGAGGATCTCGCGGGATCCTAAAGATGATTGTCTTAACCTCCTGCAACACTTCATTGATGGACTCAAATCCATCCTCAAAACTAAATTTCAATAGAAATCCTTGACGTAAATCATCCCATTCTTCAGTGCCATGATGAATTTCTGTCTCTAAGTACCAATTCATTGGTATAACCTCCAAAGTATGACAAAACGGATGGACCCACTCCAGCTGAGCCTTCGCTCCATATTCTTCAGTCCATTTGGCCAAATGATCGCGTGGATCATTCCTCCCATCATACTTTTTTGTTAGTTGTACCTTCGAGTGGCCAAAGCATATCCTCATCATCCTCCTATATTCACGCTAATCATCAAAACTACCCTTTTGCGTACCCCACCATCTTTCAGGTGTAGCACGTAGTGCCCAATATAATTCCTGGAAGTGATGCTTCTTAAGCACTTCCCTTTCAAATGCATCCAAAAAGAAATCAACATCAATTAGCCCATCATAGTGAGATAGATTCCTTACCTCTGATGATATGCAGCGCAACGACTTGGTCATCATATTACAGTGCAACGTAGATACTTCATGCATTCAGTTCTGCTACTTCTCTAGTTCTTCGTCTGAATCTAATGTGTAGGAGCTCGCACGGTCCCATGAAATATGTCTATCTGCTGTTAGATTCACCCAATCCTGGCCTCGCACCATTATCTTATAAATCTAGTCCAAATCGTCATCACTTTCATAATCGCAGATTGGTTCTATATAGTGCGGTCCTTCTGTAGGATCCAGTGGTACCACTACGCGGAGTGATTTCTTTTCAAATATCATCTTTCGCTTCTTCAAGTTGATTACCCCATTCATGTCAGTGGCCCGATCAATCCCAAGGAGCGCAGGATAGGGATTTCTATCATCCACAATCTTTATTACTTCAAAATCTTTCAGTTTGCTCATGCCTTTGATGTCAACTGTTATCCCTTGCAGCCTCCCCATTAGGATGATTCTTTGTTGATTTTCCATCCTTAACTAGATCGGAGACTATTGGAGCGCAGGTCTCCCCATTCTTTCCCATGTTTGTTTTGGAAAAATATTTGTGTCGGACCCTAGATCCAAGATAACTTGGTCCATTTTGTATTCCCCTGTCTGTGTGGTGATTTTCATCTCAAATATAGTCCTCACCTTATGCTTACCAAGCTTTATGACTACGCATGGTTTGCTAGTAGTGTTGTCCTTGCCATCGTATCGGTTGATTAGTTCTTGCAGTCCCTTCACAACCTTACTATCGTAGACTAGTTTCATGCAGGTCTCCAAGAATGTGGTAATCATGGATGGGTCCATATCTTCAAGCGGTTTCTCTTGACTTCTTGAAGTAGGGGCTTGAGCAAAGCTTTTCTTTGCTTCCATAAATGTTTCTTTTGTGCATTCCAGATCAAACCCAGTTTCCTTTTCTGGTGCTTTGCGGACCCACTCACCTTCTGCAGGCTGCTTCCCTTTATCCTCACCAATTGTCGTTCCACTTCATAACATAATGTTTACCTTAGGGTATTCCTCGTGAGGCTTGGCCCTCATCATCTGTAGGTTCTGACTCGACTATGAAGGTTGCACCCCCTTCTCACGAATCTTAGCCAATAATATAGGGCAATCCTAAGTCTCATGGTCAAACTAAGTACAATAGAGGCATGACAGTCACGTTGGATTTGGGCAATCTCTCGCGTAGTGTCCTAGTCCTCCACAATTGTAACAAATAAGCTACCCTTAGCCTCTACTAGGCCCTCCTCCACCTCGGCCTTGGCGGCACCCCTGATACTCACCTTACACTCCCCCAGCGCCTTGGTCTAGAGGTCGCGTTTAAGCCTACACCCTGTATGCAGGTGTCTTGTCCATCATTAATTCATAACTATGGAAATTGCGCTTGTCATGACCTACTGATTGATAGAAATTGCAGAAGAGTTGTTGTGGTGTCTGTACAAATTTCTACAGCAAATGGCAATTGTCAGTTGCATGTTTCCCAGCTACCTGGCATATAGCACACCATAGCACAGGCCCTATACTTGGCCCTGCCGCAGCCTCTGTCCTTAGAGGCATTGGTCTCCCTATTGCGACATAGTTCGCAAAGACTAGACAGTGATCCTTGTCATGTCCCTGACCTTTGCATTTCAGGCACCAGACTTCTTCGCACACCTTTGGCCGAGCTATTCTATCTTTCTTCACACTTTTCATTTCGAGGAAAAGGTTCTACAACTACGCGTGAATCTGCTAAACCCCCGGATTAGCATCCTGCATTGGTGTCTCATGCAATCTCATCGTGATTTCCAGAGCTTCTGCCTAGGTCCCAATCTTTTCTTGTGATAGCGCAACCCTTAGGTGGGGCAGGAGTAAGGCCACAAACCATTCGCAGTGTTTCCCATCAGTTAGGTTCATGTTGGCTTCACAGATCATACACTTCAATATTTCATCCAAATCCCAAGGTGTCTCCCCAGGCTTCATCATGATCTCCTTGAATCCTACAATGGATTGCACTTGAGACTTAGGTCTGTTGAATTCCCTATTCAGCGCAATTTGGATATCTGCCAACATGGACATCGGGTTATCAGTATTGTACTTAATGTACCACGTTAGTGCACAGTCCTGCAAGGCACTAACCAACATTGCTTTCTTCATTTGATCATTTGTGATACCCTGAGATTCCCATACAGTCGTCGCGATGAACCAAAACTAGTATGAATCTTCATTTCCTACACCTTTGAATACAGGTAGCTTTACGAAGTTCGCCATGTTGAACAATGGTGGAGGTGGCGGTGGTGTGGGCGATGGGATAAGTGGCAGAGGTGGGGATGGAGGTGGTGTGGATGGATGGGATGAGGGTGGAGGTGGCGTAGGTATTCGCGGGAACCCTTGTCTTATCAAATAGCGCTCAGTGGAGAAGCCTGCACTACTCCTTCATCGTCAATCAAAGGAGGCTCAATCAACGGGCTATACTCAGGAACTTTTCTCCCTCTGTCCTTGAAAGACCTTCCACTTCAGGTAGCTCCAAACATCAAGGAAACTGCATGACCCTCTTTTCACACAAGAGCATCTTAATCCAAGTATTTAATGATTTCAAATACTTACTTCACGGCCCCTTGAAGAAGTAGCACTCTGCTTCGTTGTAGATGACCGAAGTATCAACCACGAACTATGTCACAAACCCTCCTATGATACATTCGAGCCAATGATCGACAACATGCACGATCTTATCTTCAGAGGCTTCCAATATCTGCACTAACTCTGGGGTCCAAACAATCAGATTTTCAAGCCTCCACCTCCCTTCGCCATCTGCCAACTTCACAATCCACTCATACAGTTTGAATGGGAAGGAACAGAAGAAAATTTCATCTATCTCTATGTACAAATATCTGTCCAAACACTTTCCTTTCATCAATCGTGGATTCATGTTCTTCTACGCCTTGAATTCATGGATCTACCTATCCAACCAGTCTTCAATCTCCTTCTTAGTTGGATTCTAATGATGCGACATCACACATCTTGTTATGCAGATTCCGGTCCCGGAAACGGAACCATTTGTTGGCTTGATGGGCCTTGACCCAAGTTCAGTGTTAGTCATCCGAGAAAATCCCTACACTACTAGCCCTTTCGGCATCAATCCGTGGAGCACGGACTGAAGTCTCACCTGAAGCAGTATGGGGGTATGCAAGAACCAATTTTCTGCACCCTGAGATGGTTGTGATGTTGATTTTATACCTTAAACCCTTCCTTTTCACAGATTGATAAGCCTTTACGGATTAACGATGTACTTTCTCTTCCATCTCTTAGAACCTCTGCGAAGGTATACAATCGTCCTTCGCACGACCCTAACCAGTGGATCAAGTACTTACATGCCTTTGTTACTGCATTATTGTATAATTTCCTGAATTATCTTAAGTGTTTGCCAATTCTACCATGCAATTAAGATTATCTTCGCATAAACATATATCCTTATTTGCATTCATATAACAAATAGAAACATATACATTCATGCATCAAATTAGCATTATAACATAAACCCAAAACTTAACATAACATAATCGCATGCAATCCACAGAGGCAAAATACATAGTAATTTTAGAATACTTCTCTTGATTGATGATTCAGATTCCCAATACAGACTCTATCTTCCCTGCGCACACAGCTGCACGGGTCCATGCACTCAGCTGCAGACTTCTACCCTAGGCCTTTGCACACTCAACTGCAGAACCTCTTCCTACGCTAAGACTCTCACTCTTAGCTCTTCACAGACTCAAACTTAGTTCGAACTCTACTTTTTCTTAGACTCTTCTAAGACTCCCTTTTTATACAATCCCATGGTCCACAAACCAAGGGCAAATCTCTAAAGCCGACACAAGCTATCTAAACTAAGGGTGAAAACCCTTTTTGACTCTTCATATCTTCGCGCTCTGCAGCCAAAGAATGCGAAGACTTTACATTCCTTTATACAAAATTCTGGCTTTCTGCCCCAAACTTAGGCTTTTAGTCCCAAAAATGAGCCTAGGGGACCCGTTCCCAACAATGATATTTCTCCAATATATGGATGAACTCAAGTGCTTGGCTCAATAGTTACACAAAACTACTAAGTTCAACAATCCTTTTCATATGCTTTATTTGATCCGAATTCATCTCATTGACTCTATCAACCACTAACTTCACTTGCATTTTTTTATATTTTCAACTATAATCAAGTTCTGGAGGTCCCATTAAATTTTTCGACCTATAAAAAAAAAAAAAAAAAAAAAAAAAAAAAAAAAAAAATTACAATCAAATGTGTCACCATAACATAAAAAAATAGTTGATCATCACGAGGAATGCAGAGAAATTCTCATGAAATACCTTCGTCGCTCCCATAGCACTATCTCCATGTGTCTGGAAGTCACATTCACTCTCATGATCTTTCCTCCATGCGACTGGAGATTTTTAGCAGCTCTAATGAGTATATCTCCATGCGACTTGGACAAAAGCTAAGGTAAAACATCAATCCTTCAGCCTTGAACCTCTGCCACCTGATGGATCATCTTCTTCAGCTCCTGAACACACCACGAAGCCTCTGTTTCAAGCCTACAACTAATGAAATAAGCAAGGAACAATTCAATGACATGCAAGACCTATTCTGCCAACCTTAGGACCAATACCAACACCTCCAACTCCTCAAGAAGCAACTGCAACATCTCTAAACACCTCCAGGACGTATAGAAAAATATTTGACTCTTGCAGCAACATATCTAACTCTTGTAGCAGCATATATAACTCCTGTAGCAGCAACATCATGTCATACAACTGCCTCAACACCGATAGAGTCACCTCCAACACATACTACCTCATCGCATCACGTGTAGCAAAAATCCAATGTCTCTAAGACATGTAGAGACACATGCAGCATCTAGAGCAACACTCCAACCACCTGTAGCAATAACATCTCCAACCAACACAGCATGCCAACCTCAAACCAATCACACATGTGGCATCCATCTCCAAAACACGTCCACTAGGTCTAGTCATAAGTATGTTGACATAAATTCCAACTAACAAGACCATCAACCAATCATCCATCACCAACACTCATTACACATGCATATGACCAACAACACCAAGAGCTTTTTGACATCAATGCCAACACGACAATTCCAACAACCACAACATGATGGGAAAGAAACCCATTTCAACTAAAAAAAAAAAAAAAAAAAAAAAAAA
>APFE031530798.1:177598-213593 GCA_000404065.3 Pinus taeda
ATAAAATAAAAAATAAAAAGAAATGCTACCATTGCAAGTAATAAAAAAAAATTAAAACCTAAATTATAGTCCTTTTGGTGGTTTTGAAGTGTTGTGAAGCATTTTCTTGGTGGTTTTTTTGTGGTTTTATAGGTTTTTTTTGTGATATTCTAAATTTTTTCTTGTGGTTTTCATGGTTTTGTATGGTAATTTGTTTTCAAGTTAATTTATTTATTTTGCAATAAAACATAAATAAAAAAGACAAAAATGATAGGAAACACCTTGGCTTGAGTCTCTGGGACATTGGAAGGGTTCTTGGGGAGGTCGTTTGGGTTGCTCCATGGTTAAATCCCTCGGTCGAGCTTCAATATCCTTGGTCAAGCCCTAGAAGGCTCGGTCAAGCTCTAATTTGCCTCATGGTCTGTGCAAAAATGACTTGCATAGGCCACGGCAATGCCTATTAATACGAAATATGGGCTTGATCAAGCTCCTATTGTCGGGTTAAATAGAAGCTCGATCAAGTGTTTGTTTTTAACCCTCGATTGAGCTAATTTTTTAGCACCTAAGGAGCTCGATCAATCACTTAAAAATGGCTCGATTGAGTGCTTAAAGTGGCTCAATCAAGCTCTCGTCTTTCACCTAAATGCACCCTCCCTTGCCAAAAGGTGTAACCCAACTCCATGCTTTTACTCTCCTCTATTTGTGGTTGAGACAAAATCCTATCGGCATGCGTAACCTAATCAAATTAGTCAAGTTCAAGTTGATTTAGTGCCCAATGCAAGAGTATATTTGCATGAAGATGCAGACGAAGTTCATTCTACATTTCCCAAGCCCATTATCAGACCTTGGGAAGAGCTTGTCAACAATAAGCACAAAATTGGTCTTGGATATGACAAGGATGTGTCCTTTCATATTCTGAATTATTCCAAGCCCATTAAGTTTCAAAGTGTTTGGTTTCTTCAAGATGGTTCATATTCATCTATTCCAGATCCTGCTCCTCATCCACATCCACAACCACAAATTGCGAAATTCCAGCTGTTAGCACTCTGTAATTTTCCAAGGTTGCAGAAGAAAATCACAAATGTAACCACAAACCTACTTTGGAAGCTGGGATCTAGCCCTGCTAGCTTCAGAGAGGGCTCTCTCTATAAGATTTAACTTTGTTGTATTTAATATTAGGCTAGTTATGAAGTTTAAGGTTTGATTTGTATTTGAATGGTTGGTTGATAACTAGATTACCATTGGGCTATGGATTTTGTTTCATAAAGTACAAATCGATTTCAGTGTTTACAGATAGATCTCACAGGGAAGGGTAGCCAAACTGATTGGATTCTTTTAGTTTATGATATGGAGAAGGAAGAACAAATTAAGGTTCACTTTAGATATAGAGCATTGTTACTTTAGATTACAGAGAGGATGCATTGAGTTTGGACTCCCCCCCCCTGAATATTTTGAAATGGAGCTCAGGGGGGTCCAAAGTCTTCCTCTATCATTGACCTGGGCGGATTTGATCTAGGTCATTGAGAGATGAAGGGTTTTGTAACACGCGACCCTTTTTCTTATCACAATCGCAGCAGGTTAGGGCTTATACAATACATTTTGCAGTGCTTTACCAAGGGAGTGGAGCTAAAAAATCCTTTAAATCCATTCTATAAAATATTGCATCTAATACGGGCATGTACTGTATCATAGTCACAATGGGAGAGGCTTTGTTTATATATACGGGATTCTCCATAGAGTCAGTCCCAAAAGCCTTTTAAATTCACCATATAATATATCACATCTGCTTGGGGCATTCCACATCGCAATCACAACCGAGAAGGGAGTACACGGGAGTGGGACCATAAAACTGGACCCGAAAACCCTTTAGAATACAACATATAATATATTGCATCTGTTCAAGGCTTTCCACATTGCAATTGCAACTGGGAAGGGAGTACACGGGAGTGGGACCATAAACCTAGACCTAAAAACCCTTTAGAATACAACTTACAATATATCGCATACAGGGGTGTCTATCATAATTGGCGAGCGCAGGGATTACTTGCAATATCAGAGGACAGGGAGGAACTTTTCTATATTGCAATCAATAGGTCTTATCAGCTGTGGCACAGGATGTCTCAATCACAATCAGCGGGTGGATACGAGTAGCTATTGTGTTGTACAAGGGGAAGGGCCACTTGCAATGGGTATATGTATTGTGATTGCGCAATACAAAGGGGCCATGGGTCAGGGCTGATTCTTTCAAGGGAATGTGATTACGATTATATACATGGCATGGTGGGTTCAGTTGAGGTTATAATATTGGAAATGGGTAACACGTCTAGAGTTAAGTATTTAAATGGATATGCGGCTAGAGTTTAATGTATAATACAAAATGGAAATGCAGCAAGAGTTTGGGTTTTATAACAAACAAAGGGATAATGGAATAAATCTATGAGGTGGTGATTATGTGGGTCCAGGATACAGTTAAAAATCACATTGCATATTCATAATGGGGAAAATATTTTTAACTAAGGATAGATGCAAATGTAATTTGAAACTGTAGCCGAAATAGTTCACGAGCCTTTATCTGCTTTTGAAGTTCAACTTCGTTTTGTCCTTTGTTTCAATCGAGGAGTCAGATTTGAGCACAGAATATACCATTGGAAAGCTACTTCCGAGCACTTTCTAATGAAAACACCTATAGTTTGATCTTATCAAAACTTTGTCATGAAAAAAATCTCCTCAAATCCTATTACTTGGTGTTGCTTTGGAAATAATTTTGTAGGATGAAATATTATTTACAACATCTCAAACATAATAATGATCAATTATAATAAATAAATCCTATAAAAATTATAGGACCCTAATAATGGCTCCAGCTAGGGATGGAATTCTCCTTGTGAGATGCCAAGAACACCGTAGACGAGTAGCCTTATCCATTGGGCGAATCCCAAATTTGAAACCTGTTCTGCCATAAAATATCTGCGACTAAAATTGTTAAATTGAAATCAAAACCATTCTGCAAACTGAAATCTGAAATACCCACTAAACTGAAAATTGTGCTGTAAACTGAAATTGAAAAGAATGCTTGAAAAAGATGCTCAGAGTACTAAGCTTATTTTCACACACCTACTCACTCTAATCTGTTGAAAATCATATTGAATCAAATTATATAAAAATGCCAATGTAGCGAGTCACACACATGACTACTAATTTGAAGCTTGCATTCCATTTCTCCAAATAGAAAAATAAACTCAAAAAATAGAAACTCAAAATTCTGACTGGACCTTTCTTCATAATCCATCACCAACACAAAATTTAGTTTTGTTAAAGATTCCAACAGGTTTCCCAAAGGATCCTCAAAATCATGTATAATTTATCTTTGTTGTGCTATGCCTAAAAATATCTTCTCATATACTATCTCCAAAATGTATCTATTCCTTTTTGAATTTTTTGGTGTTGTGTTTTCAAGGAATTTAAGATTATAAATACTGTGTCTATCATCTGTAGGATGTAAAAAAACTTTTTGTTCTTCAGCATCTCCTTGAAACTCAATGATACAAGTCCCTTGTATTGAAAAGATGATTGGAAAATTTGTCGACAATTATGTTCATCTTCATATGACTTTGTTTGAAAATTAGCCTATGTAGGTTCACTATGTACATTGTCCACACATACATCTTCAGAAATTTGACCTTGACAATCTTCTCTTTGAAATAAAATTTCAGAAAGTGAAAATTCAGAGGAAAAAATTGAAATACAGTCCTCATCCATATCATGATCAGATAAAAATTTGCAAGGATGATGTAAAGTATTAAGTATTGGTTCCTAGGAGACTATATGATCTTCCATCTCATGATTGCTTAATAGCTGTGACATTTTTAATAAAGGAGTCTCCAATGTAACACAAAACAGGGTCATCCTCTATATAAGAAGGTGGTTGCCCCGTTATGCTCATTTCAACTTGCTTTCCTGCTCAATCAGTGATCTTATAATTTTCTTTCAACTCTTCAAATGTAATATAACATAGGGGTAAAGAGTTATCATGACTTTCTTTCAACACCTAAAATGTGGCATAGCATAGAGGTAAAGAGTTACCATCAACAAAATTTGCATTGGTTTCTTGATGTTCAATGTCTAAAATATATGTATGCTCATTTGTTTCAATATTTTCATCCTGTTTTTCATCGTTGTCATAAGTAACACACACATGGTGATTTTTTTCCTCAACTGGATGAAATTTAACATCCTCTTATTGATAACCTATCACTGGTTGTTGTTCTAAACTTCTTTCAAATGAATTTTCAAAACAACCAATTTCTACCTTTTGGTGATGTGACCCAACAACCTTTCCTTCTTCTTCCATATCTGCTTGAAAAGGAGGTATCTTTTGTTGTCCACTAACAACAGGTTTATCTTGTGAAAATAAATGGGTTCATAAGCCTTTCCATGGTTTTCATTAATGTCTCTAACTTAAGGTTTAATAAATGGGGAAACTCCTCTTTAATTACTTTCCTTCTTTCAGCTTCCATTCTGGATATTTTAACCAATAGGTTCATTTCCACATCAATTACACATTTTTTCATGCCATCCAAAGTGGAACGATTTCTTTCTCTGAGATAATAGGCAATCTCAGCATCAAACCCATTCAGATAATGAAGCATAACCATTCCTGGGGGAGGCTTTATATCAGTGGGTATGGAATCATAAACACTACTGAATCTGGTTGAGAAATCTTGGATTGTCTCATCAGGTTGCCTTTTTAGATTCCAATACTCATCCATAATCTAAAAGAGTTCCTTTTAACCTCCCATCTGATAAGGAAAATGCTTTGAAACTGTTGGAAATCAGGAATACTTTTGGTTGTCAAACTTCTATACCATTTCCTAGCTTTTCTTGAAGGGATTTGAGAAAACAACCTCAACTTGACATCTTCATGATCAACTTCCTCCAAGTCAATTTAATCAATTATTTTGTATACATGTTTCCTTGTTGTGATATCACATGTACCATAAAATTGAGGTAGCCTCTGATCATAGTTCTTTGGTAGCTCATGCAAAGGGAATGACAGGTTTAATGATGCATATCGGCCATTGGTCATAACTAAGATCTTAGATGAATTTGTACTAGATGGACTATGTCTGTTGTTTCGATCTTGTTTGAGAAAACCAATATTAATATGAGACGCATTTGTAGCTTCAAGGGAAGGATATACATTCACATAAAGGAGCTCATGTGCAGATTCATCATCTTTATTTGAATTTAATAGACCAAAGAAAATATTTAAAATACTTTGAGGGAAATACAAAAGGAAATTGACAAAACATAATACTATATCCTGAATTAAATTCAGGTCTAAATACCTGACTTTCACATGTTGCCTTCCCATCCTTGTGTTGACAAGGCATGTCCTTCTTGGAATCTGATTTGAATTTTCTTAGAACCTGGTCTGTGAATCCATCGAATATGGATTCTTTGACAGTAGAGTCACCCTAAAACTTTGAAGCTCTGGATACTTTGAAAGTGGAGTCGCCAGGTAAATGATACAACCTTCCTGTGTCTGATCACTGTCCACCATCAGTAAATCAGATCTGGAACTTGATAGACTTTTTTGAGGAATTTGAAATGTTCAGTTACCCAGTATGGTCGCCAAAATGTTAGCACTCTGTAATGTTCCAAGATTGCAGAAGAAAATCATAAAGGTAACCACAAACCTACTTTGGAAGCTGGGATCTAGCCATGCCAGCTTCAAAGAGGGTTCCCTCTATAAGATTTAACTTTGTTGTAATGAATATTAGGCTAGTTATGAAGTTTAAGGTTTGATTTGTATTTGAATGGTTGGTTGATAGATAGATTGCCATTAGGCTATGGAGTCTGTTTCATAAAGTACAGATAGATTTCAGTGTTTACAGATAGATCTCATAGGGTAGGGTAGCCAAACTAATTGGATTCTTTTAGTTTATGAGATGGGGAAGGAAGAACATATTAAGGTTCACTTTAGATATAGAGCATTGTTACTTGAATTCTTTAAATTTCAGTAGAAAACATGGAAATTATTCATAGCCGGGAATAGAGAGTAGATTTAAACAAATTTTGTCATTTAATTATCTATTAAATAATTTAGATTAAGAAACAAATATTTTTGATAAACAGAGAAATATAAACACATAGAACGATAGAGGCACTTCACCAACAACTTGACACAAGAATCCTGTGAAAGAGATTTCTGTATTACTGGTAAATCTGTTGATGCTTCAACAATGTACAATAGTGTTCTTATGTATAAAAACCAACCTCTCTTACTTCAAATGATGAAGTATTTATAAGTTTATTACAAAATATCTTGATTTCAAATCTCAACATTTGTTATGAATATCTATATAAATATCTTGAAACAAAATTCAAGATTTTATTACAAAAAGCATAAAAAATAGACTAAATTGTTTAAAATAATATCAATCGGCTGAGTGTTAATCCTATTTATGGGCATTCTGGTGGTGATTGGGCCTTTAAACAAGTAATTTTGTTTGTCCTGCTGGAAGATGCATTGTGTTGTTCCTCTTTTCGTTGCATTATGTTTTGATGACTATAGCTACTGAAATAGTGTTGAAAGTGTCCTCGTTGTCCTCTGAAAGGAGGCTTGGTGCTCTATGAATGGAGACTGTGAGATGAAGTGGAGGTGGAGCCGAGTTTGAAAAGTCAAAGGACGCTCCTTTTCAGAGGTGGGGTGCTACAGTGACATATGAGAGGGGGGGTTTGAAGTATGGAGAGGATGATATGTAGCATTGAGTTCGGACCCCCCCTAAATAATTTTAAATGGAGCTCAAGGGGGTCTGAAGTCTTCCTTTTTCGTTTATCTAGGTGTATTTGATCTGGGCCATTGAGAGATGAAGGGTTTTTTAACACACCACCCTTTTTCTTATTGCAATCGCAGCAAGGTTAGGGCTTATACAATACATTTTGCAATGCTTTTCCAAGGGAGTGGAGCTAAAAAATCCTTTAAATCCATTCTATAAAATATCGCATCTGGGACGGGCTTATACCATATCACAACCGCAATGGGAGAGGCTTTGTTTATATATACGAGATTCTTCATAAAGCCAGTCCCAAAAAAAAATTAAATTCACCATATAATATATCGCATTCGGTCGGGGCTTTCCACATTGCAATCGCAACCGGGAAGGGAGTACATGGGAGTGGGACCATAAATCCAAACCTGAAAACCCTTTAGCATACAACTTATAATATATTTCATCCAACTAGGGCTTTCCACATCGAAATCTCATCCGGAAAGGGAGTACAAAGGAGTGGGACCATAAACCCGGACCCAAAAACCCTTTAGAATACAACTTATAATATATTGCATCCAGGGGGAGTCTATCGTAATCGGTGAGTGGAGGGATTACTTACGATATTTGCGGATGGGAGGAACTTTGCGATATCACAATCGGTGAGCAGAGGGATTACTTGCGATATCGGTGGATGGGGAGGAACTTTGCGATATCACAATCGGCAGGGCTTATCGGTTGTGGGATGGGATGTCACAATCGCAATCAGTGGGTGGAGGCAGGTGTCCATTGTGTTGTACAATGGGAAGCGTTGATTACGATGGGTACACGTATTGCGATTACGCAATACAAAGGGGCCATGGGTCAAGGCTGATTCTTTCAAGGGAATGTGATTGCAATTATATACGTGGCATGGGTCCGGTTGAGGTTATAATATAGGAAATGGGTAACAGGACTAGAGTTCAGTATTTAAATGGATATGTGGCTAGAGTTTAATGTATAATACAAAATGGAAATGCAGCTAGAGTTTGGGTTTTATAACAAATGAAGGGATAATGGAATAAATCTATAAGGCGGTGATTATGTGGGTTCAAGCTATAGTTAAAAATCACATTGCATATTCATAATGGGGAAAATATTTTTAACAAAGGATAGATGCAAATGTAATTTGAAACTATAGCTGAAATAGTTTTTGGGCCTTTACCTGCTTTTGAAGTTCAACTTTGTCCTGGCCTATATTTCAATCCAGGAATTGGATTTGAGCGCAAAATATATTGTTGGAAAGTTGCTTCCGAGCACTTTCTGATGAAAGCACCTGCAGTCTGATCTGATCCAAACATTTTCATGCAAAAAATCTCCTCAAATCTTAGTACTTGGTGTCGCTTTGGAAGTAATTTTGTAGGATGAAACATTATTTACAACATCTCAAACATAATAATGATAAGCTATAATCAAGAAATCCTATAAAAATTATAGGACCCTAACACTAGCATTGTGATAGAGTTGGTCATGTGAAAGATTGTTGTTTTTATCTTCACCCATGTGAGCATTGTCATAAAAAAACTCATCATTCAAACATATGCTTCATAAATAAGCCTCCTACAAGAACAAAGATTCACCTTGGATGGATCACTTCTTAGCAGTGGGCTTCAACAACCAAGAATATATTTAGGTTATACCACATAATTAGTTCTTGAGTATTAACAAGTCTTGCATTTGAGATTTCTTCATCTTCTCACCTTGTATCTAACAAGGGGGGAATTGATGGTCATCTACAAGCTACAAAGATACAACAAGAAATCCTGAGCCACAACCTGAGCCTTCTGCCTAAGCTTGGAGCTAGAGTCAACCATACCTAGATTCATAGTTGTAGCCTGAGACAAAGCAATGCCTTGTGAGCATGCCTTTGGTTGGTGACGTTCCTTAAACCACCACAACTTGAGACCTCAATGGTCTCCCTTTTCATAACACCTCCTACAGCAGAAGAATTCATCTTTTAGTTAGATTTGGAACTAGTCCAAGAACTGCATCAAGCATTCCTGGTTGTGACATCAATGCTCTCTCTTTTCAAAATATTAGTGATCTAGATGGATCTTGATTGAGACTAGTCATATTGGCTATGTAATGTTTTGAGACCAAGATGGTCATGGATAGCAACAGATCCTCCAAATGCTCCAAATTTTATAGTCTTAGATGCACTTGAACCTAGGATTATTGGATATATATCATCGTTATGAACCTAACGCAACTTCAATGACTAAAATCTGACTTCATACGAAGAAGTTATACAAATTCAAAGTTCAAGTCAAGTTAGGAAAAAATTCAAAGTCAATAGTCTCGTATGATCACGAGACTAGTGCCATGTCGAAGAGCTCGTCGCGGTGATTTCGATGGTATATTCTTTTTGCAAAATGGCCTCTGTATGAGGGAGAAAACATGTTCTGAAGTTTTTCTCCAACATGCAAAAAAGGTGACTTAGCAGACCAAGTGGCAATCCCTCAGCGAGACATGTGGTAGTCAAATAGAAGGACACGTGGCAGTCAAATTCAATGCACCAAGTCAAAGTTAACATCTGAAGCAGGTCAAAATCCAAGGTTGGGCTCAAACCCGCAACCTCCAACGTCGCTTACAAAATCTTACCAATACACCACCATAATGTTTTATTAACATTGACACAATTGTATTATTTAAATTTATGGTATGGCAATTGAGGGAAAGGGTTGGCAGAGCCAGCCAACTTTGAGGGCCCCGCTAAACCCAAAGGATATGTTAATCGATGTTCTGAACTGATAAATAGGTGCTAGACTTAGTGCGGAGTTGTTCAAATGACTAAACCAAGTTGGCACAAGAATTCCAATCGGCATGTAGTCAACATGTATATCACTGTCAATTCAGACTTTGTTACAACGTGCACCTATAATATATTCTAGTTCTAATGTTTAAATGCCACGGGGACCCGCTGGTCATTGGTTATAACACTATTTTCCAAAGTATTTCATATTTGGCATGAGAGTGGATATATTACAAAGTCCAATGTTGAAATTCTAGTCCAATGGTATATACCACATGCCAGCATGTTACCGACCTATGGATATGGTGCTGACTTCAATGCCAAAGTTAAAACTTTGGTTATAACGTTTGTCATATTAAATGCCACGTGTTGCAATGTGATATCACCATCAGGGTTTTAAAACTATAGCTTATATATGGCCAAATGTATCTCTGCATGGAGGGATATAATATGTCCATCGATCCATATTCTATCTACATGAACTAGTTCCAATGTCTGCCAAACTATGGTTTCAACTATATTCTATGTTTTTATTTTGTTAAAAAAATATTTCATATATTTCTATACGTTATAACAATTTTCCGTAGTTGCCGATTTAAATCTCGGGAGGTCCGCGGATTTGACCCCGGGACCTACCCATGGGTTATAAAAAGAATTTCGATTGCACCAGAGCGGGAGGAGTTGAATAGAGAGGAGCTCACATTTGTGTTATTGGTGCTTGTAATATGCCTTTGGAGGCATAACTTGGCCAATATTGGGTCTTTTTTAGATCTGTAAGTTGCATTGGGAAGCTAAGGCAAAGGCATATCTTTTGACAGCAGCCATTAATGCATGTGTGCATAGTCCATAATGGTGAATTGATGTAAAGAGACAGTTTTTTGCTTAAAGCAGTCATGCATAAGTCAAATTGAGCATTTCGAAAGCCCGGGCAAGGGTTTTGAGGCACTCCGAACGTAATGGCAGAGTTGATTTCTTCATTGGAGTAGTTGTTTTGTTAGCATGACCAGGAGGAAGTCACTTCTATTTTGAAGCAATCATTTTATTTCTTGTTGATTGTGAGTTTGATTACAAGGACCTTTGCTCCATAGTCCTTCTTGCATTGGCGCAATCACCTCTTTGTAAAATTGAGTCAATTCAAGGGTGAGAGTTCTCTGTAGGAGGATGTTTCCTGAAGGGAGACATTGTCACTCCATCATGAGCTTGACTCTAAAGAGAAAAATATTATTTATGTACCCACTTTGGAGTGAGATCAATAAAAGCGGCCTAGCCTTTGAGAAGGACCCAAAGACATAGTCCAGGAGGGGTGAACTCCATCATCAACTAGTTGTGTCTCGTGCTTTATGTCATTTTTGTGCTTTGAATATTTTCCATATTTAAGTTCATTAAAATTTGATTATTCATATGTGAATAAATTTTGAACTAAAGATATAATTTTAAAAGCTTGCAAAGTTCCAAAGGACGATCATCTATTTTCATATCATTTTTGGTATCAGAGGAGGTTCTAACCTGATTGCAAGGATGGGTAAAAGCATGAAGTAAAGACGGTTGCAAGAATTGGAAGAATTCAATCAGAAATATCGACAGGAGAATCTTGAATTGTGATGCATGGTCTAAGCATTGCAGGAAGACAAACAAAGATTGCAAGCAAGGATCGAAGCCATGTAGGGAAAGTGAAAGAGGGGAAGTCTCTCAGATCGAAGTCCATCCATTATTGGAGACAATGAAGTATATCCACTTCATCAGTCAAATGAAGAAATATCATATCCATCTACTACTCCAAAAGCAGAGTTAGTGGAAGAAGTGATTGGTATTTTTTCCTCACCTTCTGAGGAATTTTCTTATGTACCAGCATCTCAAGAAATTGATTCAAAAACAAAGAAGGAAAAGGATTCAAGAAATAATGAGATTAGAGCTTTCAAGAAACATACCAAAGGAATTGGTATGAAGGTGATGAACATAATTGGATATCAGCAAGGTAAAGGCCTCGGAAAGCATGGCCAAGGCAGACTTCAACCAATATTAGTTCAGGAAAGACCCCAATACGAAGGATTGGGATTTAACCAATCAACATGTAACTACTATGGAAAGAAAGGTCACATAGCATATCGATGTCGGCCATTAAATCCTGAGAAAATGCCAAAAAATCTACAGGATTGTAAAGGTAAGCAAACGAGTCATTCTAGCAGTGATTTGGAAGGTAAGTCATTTAATAAATTTTTTATTATGAATATTGTTAAAAAGACTTATCCGTGTACTTTTTTGTGGAAGTAACAAACATTGTGTAGCTGAATGCTGGAAGTAGAAGGTTTAGAGTAATATGGTACATGCTACAAGGAATATTCCGTAGAAGAATAACACAACACTCCAAGTAAAGAAAAGTTTGGGAAGGACTTTGATATAGTCAAGGAAGGACTCGACACCGTCAAAACAAGGCTTAGAGAAATCGAGCAAGACGATGACTGTTGCAGACTCAAGAGAGAGAGTTTGTTCACAATGTAAGCTGAAAGGACATTCAAAGATCACATGTCCAATGTTACCACATGAATCGACAACAACACAATCAGGACAAGGGGAAGCAATAAGAACTGGAAAGGAAGAATGTAAGTCTCCAGAAAAGTCGTTGACTTGGAACTGGGCAGATTTCATGCTTTACGTGTAAATTGTCAATTATGTGTTTGTGATTCGTCATCACATTAGTAACTCTAGTTGAGTTTGTAATAATGTCTAGATCGTTTATGTACTGATGATTAATGTAATAAATTCCTTATTATAATAAACTTTTGGCAGACCAAAAGTCTTTTAGTTGGGAGGTATGATCCAGATGGATCTTGATTGAGTCTAGTCATATTGGCTATGTAATGTTTTGAGACTAGGATGGTCATGGACAGTAGAAGATCCTCAAAATGATCCTAATTTTATAGTCTCATATGTAGTTGAACGTAGGCTTATTACGTATATATTGTCGTTCTGAATCTAACGCAACTTGATGATCGAAATCCAACTTCGTACGAAGTTGTTACGCAAAGGCAAAGTTCAGGTCAAGCTGGGAAAAAAGTCAAAGTCAATAGTCTTGTATGCTCGCGAGACCAATGCCAAGTCGAAGATCTCGTCGTGCTGATTCCGATGGTATATTCATTTTGAAAAATGGCCTCGATATGAGGGAGAAAATGTGTTCTGAAGTTTTTCTTCAACAGGGAAAAAAAGGGCCTTAGCAGGCCAAGTGGCAATCTCTTAGCAAGACACGTGGCAGTCAAACAATAAGACACATGGCAGTCAAAATTAAATGCACCCTGTCAAAAACAAACTTTGTCGGAGGTCAAACTCCAAGGTTGAGCTCGAACCCGCCACCTCCAACATCGCATTACAAAATGTTACCAATACACCACCATATTTTTTATTAACGCTGCCCCAGTTGCATTATTTAAATTTTATGGTATGGAAATTGAGGAAAAGGTTTGGCAGACCCTGCAATTCCAGCGGCCCCACCAAACCCAAAGGATGTGTGAATCGGTGTTCCAAACTAATAAATAGGTGCTAGACTTTAGCACGGAGTTGTTCCAATGAATAAACCAAGTTGCCACATGAATTCCAATCGGCATGCAGTCAACATGTATATCACCGTCGGTTCGGACTTTGTTACAGCGTGCAACTATAATATATTCCAGTTCTAATGTTTAAATGCCACGAGGACCCACCAGTCATTAGTTATAAAACCATATTCCAAAGTATTTCTATTACAAATTCCAATGTTGAAATGTCAGTCCAATGGTATATACCACATGCCAACATCTTACTGACATACGGATATGGTGTGGAGTTCAATGCCAAAGTTAAAAATTTAGTTATAATGTTTGCCATATTAAATGCCACGGGTTGCAATGTGATATCACCGTCGAGGTTTTAAAACTATAGGTTATATATGGTCGAATGTATATCCGCCTGGATGGATATAATATGTCCACTGATCCATAGTCTATCCACATGCACCATTTCCAATGTCCGCCGAACTATGGTTTCAACTATATTCTATGTTTGTATTTTGTTAAATAAAATATTGCATATATTTGTAATATGTTATAACATTTTTCCATAGTTACCATTTTAAATCCTTGGAGGTCCATGGGTTTGACCTTGGGACCTACCTATGGGTTATAAAAACATTTTCCACTACACCATAGCAGGAGGAGTTGGAGAGAGGAGCTCGCATTTTTGTTATTGTTGCCTGTAATATGCCTTTGGAGACATAGCTTGGAAAATATTAAGCTTTTTTAGATCTGTAAGTTGCATTGGGAAGTTGAGGCAGAGGCCTATCTTCTGATTATAGACATTGATGCCCATGTGCATAGTGCAAAATGGTAAATTTGAGGTAAAGAGATAGTTTTTGGCCTAAAGTAGTCATTCGGAAGCCAAATTGAGCATTTCGAAAGCCCAGGAAGGGGTTTCGAGGCGCTCTGAATGCAATGTCAAAGTCCATTTCTTTACTTGAGTAGTTGTTTTGTCAGTATGACCAAGCTCAGGAAGTAACTCCTGTTTTGAAGCAATCATTTTATTGCTTTTTGATCACAAGTTTGAGTATGAGAACCTTTGCTACATAGTGCTCCTTGTATTGGCACAATCACCTCTTTGTAAAATTGAGTCAATTCAAGGGTGAGAGTTCTTTGTAGTAGGACATTTCCTGAAGGGAAACATTTCCACTCCATTGTCAGCTTGAATCTAAAGAGACAAACATTATTTATGTACTCACTTTGTAGCGAGATCAATAAAAGAGCCCTAACCTTTGAGCAAGGCCTGGAGACGTAGCCCAGGAGGGGTGAAATCCGTCATAAACTCGTTGTGTCTCTTGCTTTATGTCATTTTTGTGCTTTGAATATTTTCCATCTTTAAGTTCATTAAAATTTGATTATTCATATGTGAAATAAATTATTAACTAAAGATATAATTTTAAAAGCTTGCAAAGTGTCAGAGGACGATTATCTATTTTTAGATCAATTAGGGAGCACTTCCTATAATAGAAGACTTCAACTTCTAGCCAAATTTGGAATTGTTTCAGGAAATGCACTAAGTGTTCTAGTGTTGGTGGTTAGCCTTAAACACCAGTTGAGACCTCGAGTTCTCCCACCTTATACCATCAATTAAGAGAGCATAGTTAGCCAATTACAGCATTGCATTTTTGCATTTTTTCTATTTCGAATCTCTTCTTGGACTCATATATACCCCTTTGGATTAGGGGGGGAATGTTGGACCCTTAATCTGCTAAGGGTTATGGTGTGGAAAATTAAATTCAATGGAGTCCAATAGACCACTTGGAATATGAAAATCAAGGGTTGAAAGAGAATGTATTTATATGTATATCTTTGTGAATAATATGTATTCTGTGTTTATCCTGTATTTTGTCCATTATTTTTGTGTTGTTTAATAGATTTGACTAGGGATTAAATTTTTGATTAGCATGTGAGATTTTTGGCCTTCATGTCACAACTCACATTTACAGTCTCAAGTGAGACTAGACTCTGAAAATGAAAATGACACTACACTTAGAATTTGGACTCGCCTCTTTATCATCACACCAGTAATGGAGAATGGTCAATATATAAGGGCAATGAATTTTTTCTGATGAATGCGGTGTTGGAATCCATTTACCTCATGCTTTTCATTGGATTTGTGAACGCTCTCCTTGATATTTCTTGGCATGTGAAAGTATTATTACCTTTGATTGCAACACTCCCTTTGTTGATGACATATATCAATCACACTACTATTCTCATTCTAAAATCCTCTTCACTTGTGCCTAGGTGTCACAGTTTCCTATTTAGAGTGGATATAAAAGCTCTAATTGTTGTTGTTGGAAGTATTCTACACATATTCTATAAATACTCATGTGGGTATGAAGGATTTCAAGATTGGCCAAACCATTTTTATGTTCTTAGTGATCTTAGGAACTCGCTTTCTTGCTTGCTAGCAGAGTTCATTACTTGATTTCCTTGTATGTTGGTTGCACATGGCTAAAATGGTTAGTATAATCAAGAAACTGGAACATAGGCTTAGCAGTGAACACAATGAATGTGCCATTTAGGAATAGAAGCAATAGAAACTAACATGTGGAGAAAGAGTTATGTGCTAGCTTACTTTCTTATCTCCTTGGCCTTTACTTGGTTGTCGTTATGCGAAAAATATAAAGCTCGAATAATAGGTTTGGAAGATTTCATTAGTTGTGAGATGAAAAATGGATTATCTTTAGATGACGACTATAAGCAAGAAGTTACCCATCAAATACCATATCACCTAAAAAAGTTCAAAACCATCCAAGTTAAAGAAATGTTGCAAAGAAGAGTGGCCAAAATTCTTGAATAATTTTCACCCTTTTAACAGAAGCAATGAGATAGTGATGCTTGGTTATTCTCATGCCTGTATCATTGCTGGGTTGTTGGAGGTTAATAATCATACTTGTTTGTAGATGGACCATGATCGATGCATTTTAAATTTTGTTTTGGTGTCACAACATAGGATTATTTTCATTTATATTGAAGATCGCTCAACATCACATCTTGAAATAAATAAAGGACATAATTGTGTTAATGGAAATGGAGGACTGATTCTGAAAATTATGTTAGGAATTAAGGAGAAGAAATGAGTATTAAACATAATGGGTATTGAACATAACCAATATTTTCTTGAGAAACTTAACCAACATCCTTTCTGAAAGCTTGTTCTAGAAATATATTTATGGATCTCTTTTATATGCTTTGCGTAATGGAAATATTCTTGTATTAGTCCATTATTGGCCAACTAGCGCAGGCAACTTGATAAGTTCACATGCAGATATATTGGTGGCTAGAGGTTTTATGTTTGTCACACATGCCTGAAATTACATTAAAAACTTCTCCTACAACCTAATTTCTTGCCAAACATGTCCATAATGTAAAAGCATTAACATTATTAATGAGGTGCACAAAATTATTATTGGAAATCTATCTTTGGTCATTATATGACAGTAAAATGAGTGATTGTTTATTGGTCAAAATAGTGGCAAGGCCCAGGTATTTGCAGGCAACTAATAAAATTCAACCTTCTTAATATGTACTTATTTGCAAACCAAAAGGCTCATTCTCATAAGTTTGTGCATACAATTGCCTCTGCATCATCAAATATGATACCAAGTTCGACTGTTTGGCATGGGTCAGATTCACATATGGGAATACGTCTAGCATAATTATTTCATCAAATCCTAGGCATAACAAATGAAGAAATTGTAAAATTGCATCATCTACATGACAAGAGCATCAAGAGGTCCCTATCACATTGTCTACATTAGGTAATATTATTTGTATATGATGTCTTTAGAGGATACATAGTAAAGAAATCTCAAGAAAAAAAATTACATTGAGGTGTAAGCCAAGACTGAAGTTATAGTGAAATTAGCATTTCAGGGCTATAAAATTTTTCCCATCCTCTATTTATAATTATATTGAGCACCCTCATTCAAATGAAAATATACTTGTTCCATGTTTTTCTATTTTTGTTGAGATAAAATGTTTCCATATTATATCCTAATTATCAATAGTGCGTTTGCAGGATTGAAATTGTCGAGAGAATTGTTGCATGGATATATGACAGCAATCATAAATGATTGATAGATATTTTAACCAACACCAAGGTCACCCATCATTTAACCAAGGCATCAAAGAATCTTTCAGGAAGTGCAACATCCTTCCTACAAGTTTCCACCTCAAAGCTTATGGCATGATCACGTGTAATATTTTATTGTTGTAATACATCAAATGTTAAGATCATGCACAAATTCATATGATTGTAAAAATATTAGGCATTCAAGAATCATAAGGAAGTTCAAGAGTCATGATGTTAGGGTGCAACCCTAACCCCGTTATTTATGTAATAGGATCGAGTCATAGTTATACTTAAGTAAAGAGTCAATAAAGCCCATATTAATAATTGTAAGTGGTTGACTCGCATTTAATGAAGGGACCACAGTTAGTTGCAAATGGGCCATGGTATTAGATAGATGGTATTAATAAGAACCATAGTATTTCCCCATGGTATTGCATGTATGAATCCTATATAAAGGATAGAGACTCCCCTCGAGGATCATTGTGTCTTATTTTGTAATTGAGCTCAGCTCTATTGGAGGTTGCCCCCTCGAAGAGGCAAGTGAACATTGCTTTATGAATAATAAAATACTTGCTGTTATTTCTCATTGTTTTATGTTCTAGGATATTTCTTCGCATATTTGGTATTCTAGTATCGTCTTGCAGGTTAAGAGCTTAACAAGTGGTATTAGAGCGCTTTCCAGGGGTGGTGGGATCTCCAATTTTTAGCAATTTTTTTTTTTTTTGGCTAGAGACGTGTCCCGGCGTCTTTAAACCACGGGATCTGTTGTTGAACGCATAAACCTATGGATTTGGGGAGGCATGCACATAGGAAATACAAGAGGTGGTCACGCTTGTTGGACTCCCTTGTAACCCCTGTGTGTACCCCTTCGAGTAGTAGCGCATTAGACAGAACTATGCACAGACTGTCTTCCAAGTACCCTCTGGGTATATCAGAAGCCCCCTAGCTCCCTTGAAACCTCGCCATATATAAACCGTCAGCCGTCTTGCTGCTACAGTACACCGAGAATAACACTTAGGGAGATTACTCGCGTGTACGATAGGGTAGTCGGGTTGTACGACTAAGGGTACGGTTGATCCTCCTTGGTTAGTGCCCTGAAAGATTAGGCCGAGTACTACTGTCAGACCCTTATGTATATTGCGATCTGTAGCACCTGACACTCCTGGAGACCATAGTTCCCTTCTCTATCTCTAGATCATGCATCATATTTGCCAGATCAGATCTCGCAAGTGTGGTTTTGTCACAGTAGCAGCAATCAGTCTGTCGTTCAGATCTATCAAATCAACCATTCAAATCTATCAGATCCATCAAATCCGCCATCCAGATCTAGCAGTTTGGGATCTGTAGTCGTCGCAACAATCAGATCCGCCATTCTGATCTAACTAATTGTGTGGGCTCCTATACCTAGGCGTGATTTTCGTAGGACTTTGGGCAGCATTTAATTTTATGGGATTCGGCTACTACAATATTCCTAAGCAAGGAGTAAAACTTTGTTCGGAGTTAAAAAAATAAAATAAAAATAAAGAAGTCGTCTGAGACCCCCCGGGATGCTTATTGGAGACTTATTCCATAAGAATCAAGTCGACGAGCTAAGCAAGGTGGTACCATTCAATTGTTAGTGCCAAAAATTTTGAGTGGTCCCTAATTTCAAGTGCATCAGATTGGTGCATGGTACAAACTAGAGCTCAAGCTATGGCCAATGAGAGGATTGACAACCTTGAATCAACATTGAAAGATGTATTGTTGCAGTTGAAGAACTTACATGAAACAATCTCAAAGGGCAAGATGGAGGAACGCGCGGAGGCATATATTGGCAATGAAAACATTGAGGGCGAGTCTAGCTAGTCTCTTCACCTCTTTGGCACCCACCAACAATCCCAGCCGCGACCACCCAAGCTAGACATGTATAAATTTAATGGCTCTCACCCGGCCACATGGATAGCACAAATGGAGCAATATTTTGCACTAAATCACATCATGGATGATGCAACTCAACTTAGTGTGGGTAGCATGTACTTAGTCAATAAAAGATGGCAATGGTGGTAATGGCATCAACATTGCTATGGAAGGCCCTTGACTTGGCAGACATTCAAAAAATCTCTTACGGATTGCTTTGACCATGAATCTAACTTTTTGGGTCGTCTCACTAAGCTCCAACAGATAGGAATAGTGAACGAATATATTGCAGCCTTTGAAACCTTAGATTTCTGCACAGGAGGTCTACACGATGAGTTCTACTTGGAATGTTTTGTCAGTGATCTCAAAGAAGCCATACAAGCCCACGTCCGACTGCAACACCCTATCTCATTGTTGCATGCTTACAGGATAGCTCATGAAGTAGAACGTGCGTTAGCGACCCAGTCCAATCGCCCAAATTTCATAGCCAAGGGTCGCCCCACCTAGGCTCAAAGCACTACCCAAACACTAAAGGTTCAAAAGGTGTCACTAGCATAAATGGTGGAAAGAAGAAACCAAGGGTTGTGTTACTACTGTGATGAGAAATACTCCCCCGGGCATAAATGCAAGGAACCCAAATTCTTTCAAATTGATGCTACTGATCACAATTCATCAGAGGAAGCCCCACCACTTGAGGAACTAGAGGAGGAATAAGAGGAAAACCAGTAGGACAATGTACCTGAAGAACCAGTTATCTCATTGCATGCTTTGGCAGGGATTTCTTCTCCCCAAACTCTCAAAATCAGAGGTTTTATCAAGCATCACCCGGTAGTAGTCTTGATTGATAATGGCAGTACACATAACTTTATCCATCAAAGAGTCGTGGTGTTAGAGTCGGTTTGTTCAGCCCTTCGTGAGAGATCAAAACTCTTTCTTGCAGTTCATTTTAGGTGTCTCATTCTGCTCGTTCACCTGCATTCCAATTAGGAGCATGCCATAGCTTGACGAAAGGGCCTTATTATTCATTCCCCTCATGTTTTGTACCTGTTGGCTTAGGTCTTTTCTTCAATGTTTATTAGAGTCCATGACAGTCAATGTGTCATCTTTTAATAAGCAAAGAGTCATGAAAATCATATGTCTAGGGTTTCACAAACTGTGTCATCAAAATGTCCATGATGTCAGCAGGCTAGAGGGAGGTTCCACACATGTTTTAGTTCGCATATTTCATTGTCACATTGATGGATTACGATTGTTCTTCAAAACTCTATTTTGAAGAAAAGTCAACATTTTGTTTTTTTTGTTTTGTAAATTTCAAAGTCCTTCAGTTATTCAGTTTTCCAGGCATAGCCCTGGTCTTCCTTGGTCAAAACATGCCATTATCCCTGCAAAAAATAGCCAAAAGATTCATCATTCAGGCCAAAAATCAAGGTGGAAACAAAAAGACAGAGTTGTATTAATTGTGAAAAAGTGCCAAAATTAAAACATTACAAAATGGGTTTTAAAGAAACAAAAATTTAATCCATGGCTTTATAAGACATTTCCATGAGAATCAATGTCATTTTCAATACCAAAGAAAAGAGGAAACAATTCAAAGTGAATTTGGAGAGCAAGTGCGCGCTTGGAGTAAAATTGGTTGAAGTCGGGCAGGCGCGGTGCATAGAGCGGGTGGTACGGCGCACTGAGCCAGCGCAACGCATTGGGCGCCTCCTCTAGTGTAATTCTAAATGGGCGCAGCGCACCGGGAAGGCACGGCGCGTTGGGAGAGTGGCGCGACACACTCAGCCAATTGGCCCAAAAATTCCAGAACGGCCTCCAAATGCCCAAATCGTGCAAATTCCTCTTGACTTCAAGTAGGTTGGGCTTCTCCTTCATTGTTCATCCATCCAAGTTATGGTGTATATTGTTTTATGTGGTGAATGCCAAAATAAAATCTTAAACCCTACCATGTCAAAATCTTCATATGAAAAGTGTTGTTTAGGGTTTCAAAACTTGTTTTCCATCAAGTATATCCTTTTTTCCATCACTTTCTTCTCCCCATGACTCCATTGTTCCCTTGATGTCATTGTTCCCTATCCCCTAAAATTATTGAACCCATATCCCCAATTCCCTTCCACCCATTGTCAAATGTAAAAACCCAAACCCTACCTTATAAATTTCCCAAACCCTCCTACATGTCCCTAAATAAAACTTCTCCCCATAGTCCCTAATCCCTTCATATTATTCCCCTCCTAACAGTCCCTTGTTGCATTTTTCCCGTTGGTGGCAGATTTCAACACATCACAAAAGCACTTCAACATAGTTTTATCACCAGCATTCATTTCTCTAAGGCAGAGTTTTTATATCAGCAGTGATGTCATCTAATCATTCATCCGACTATGAGGTGGAAACCCAAAGTGATTCACACACGGAGGAACATGCACCCCGGAGGCCTCATAAAGGTGGCAGACATGTTAGAGAAGAACCGACCACCCTCACAGAATTGTAGGCTTGCCCTCTTGTCGTCTCTTGTTTTCAGTTTCAGTCATGCTATGAGTTTTGTGAGAAGGTTGCAAACGTGTAGTTTCATCATGAGTTGGCTCGCTTGTTTGTTCGACATTTGCATGGTGCTCAAGTTACTTTGGCCGGTGTCACTTTCACACTTACACCGGAATCTATCTCCTTAGCTACTGGCATGCCTAATATTGGAGAGCCTTGGAATAAGAGGTAGAAGATTGATCGACAGCATTACAAGCCTTATATTAAACCCGGTTTCTTGAGGCAGCTTAAGAGGGTGTTTCCCTTCCAATATCTCAAAGATGAATATGCCCCTCTCATGAAGTTAATTATGAAGTATTTCAGTTGTGAAGGTCGTTTCTCTCGGTTATATGCTTATCACATTAGGTTGCTCATGCATTTCACTCGGGTACAGATGATGAATATTCAATATTTCATATGCCGAAACATAGAGAGGATGACAACCCTTGTGCAACATAAGACCCCTCAGCAACAACTCAACAACATTTGTCATTTCGCCCTTATCAAACTTTTGGTTGTTCATCAGCTGGATTTACAGGGTATCACTTGGGATGATTTCATCTCTCATGACTTCTTCAGAGCTTCACAAGGACGTTCAAAGACTAGATTTGAGATAGGTGGACCTTCTCATCAGCATGAAGGCCATGACCCACACACTGCTACTGTGCCGATTTTCATTACCTACCAGAAGTGCACCATGCAGTTGTTTGTGGCAGCTAAGCGAGTGTTATCTCCACTTGGTGTGGAAGGGGCCTCACTTCTGACATCAACACCGCAGGTACAGGACAGAGGCAAAGGGCCAATGCAGGATGAGGGGCCTTCAAGTGAGCATGAGAGCGATTTCATTCTCATTGAGGATGATGATGCAGCTGTGGGCCAAAATGTCAAAGAAATCATGCAAGAACAGAAGGCACAGATTCAGGATTTGTCTCGCAACTTAGAGAGGGAAAAGTGGATTATCAGATACCTTGAGCAACGGAACAAGCAACTTGAGGATTGGCAAGCTGAGATAGAGTTGCAACTCATCAAGGAAAACCGACAACACATCATGGCGACACAAGGTATACCTATGGAGCAAAGAGACGAGGAACGGGAGTATGTTTTAGAGAAATTGAATATCCACTTAGAGAGACTACTGGAAAAGGCTGATAGAGACAAAGCATTGCTGAGACACATGGATTTTCACTACATGGCCCAAAACATGAGCTCCAAAGCGAGAATCAGGAGCCTAAAGGCGAAATTGAGGAAGGCGACAAAAAGACAAAAGAGGCAAAAAGAGCAAGATTGGCTCCGAATTTTGGCCGAGGCCTCTTGGCCCAACATGACATGTGATGGAGAAGGTACAGCCCAAATTTCAAGAAATTTGGAGTTCATTTTTGCATTTTGAAAGTTTTTGGGCAAAAAACAGGGTTTTTCTCCCTATGCGCCGCGCCACGTGGCGCGCTTTTTCTAGGGAGCTCCAAATGAAAAAAAGTTTATATTTTTGGATTTTCCATGGAAAATCATGATTGCTGGTGCATTTCCAAGAAATTTAGGCAAGTTTCGAGGCCTCGGGAGGTCAAAAAAACTCAAAAAATGGCCTCTCTGCCCCTATTTTGACACACAAGAAGTAGTCTTGGGAGATTGCATTTTTGGAGGGGCAAATGACATCAAAATTGAAGAATTCCACTTGGGTTGGAAATTAGAAAGGTAGGGCTTTCCAATGAGCTATCTTGGGCCCAATTTTGACTTCATGAAGTGCCTCAAACTCAGCCTCAAAGTGGAACGATGCATAGAGGATTTGGCGCGGCGCATAGAGGATTTTTGCCCAATTTTTCACCTTCCAGCTCAGAAATTCGGCCAGTTTGACTAGTTTTGCTTTGTGATGTATTTATTGATCTCTTTTGATGTAATTGGGTAAACATGATGTAATTTTGGCACTTAGTTACTTGTTCTAGATGATTCATTCACTAAAAAGTGAAAATTAAATGAATGAATCAGTTTCCTACCTTATAGAGGCAAGTTGTTTTGACTGCCTAGATTTTAGTTCCTTGTTTAGAATTGGTTGAAACAGCTCCTAGAATGATGAGCTCGACCCCAAGAGGCATGGGAATGGGTTGAGCAAGTCTATATCATGTAATTTTTCAGTCATTTTCAGGGCTGGACACTTGGGATTGCTTTGGCATACTATTGTACATATTTTCTCTGCATTTTTGGCTAAGGAAAGACCAGGGTTTTGCAGCACTGTTTGGGATACATGTGGCTTTATGTTTTGATGGTGTGCTTATCTCAGTAATTGTAAGTTGTTATGTGTATCATTTTCCTTACTCTCATCTTCTGCAATTGAGCAAATGAAGTGATTAAGGTAGAATCCATTGATTGTTATGCTCTGCCTTTAAATTTGTTTGATTTTCCATGTTTTCATTTGTTTAAGGAGAATCCTTGAAACTATCTTGCTCTCCTTAGCTCCTCACCAGTCTGATCTATCCATTCATTCCCTTGAAAAGCATCAAGATGATCACCTTCCTTGCCCTAATCAGACCTCTGTAAAAACTGTGCCTCATACCCAAGCCCAAATTTTCCTTTCCCTATTCCAACACAAAACCCCCAAAAACTCAAATCAAACCCTTGCACTGCATACCTAGCCTAAAATTAGCTTTTGTTTTAGTCATCTCGAGCCTCATCGATTGTATTTTGCCGAGATTGACTCGGAGAGAGCCCTATCCTGTCCTTGTAGGGCTAGCTACGAGGCTGAGCGTGGTATGATGTTATCTTGAATCTCGCCTTCCTTCAGCCTAAGGCAGATTTGAGCACTAACACGTGGAAGCAGTGCATTGTTTTGTCCAAGCAGTTTCTAACTTCCAGGTCCAAACTGCTAATGGGGGGACAATGAAATGTGAAGGGCGCTGTGAAAATGTCAAACTTCAAATGGGGGATTATCAGTTAAAGACCCACATGTTTTCCATACACATGGGAGGGTGCGACATTGTCCTAGGTGCTGAATGGCTTCACACACTTGGCCAAATCACAATGGATTTCCAGGAGTTATATATGAGCTTTAAGAAGAACAACCACACACATACCCTCCGTGGACTCTAGGCGGGAGCTCCCTATATCATCAGCTCACATAGAATGGAAAAATTGTTAAAAAAGGGCCACCATGGAGTTATAGCCCAATTTAATGCCATCCGAGCCTTCAAACCCAATTCTCTTCATATTCATCCTGAGATGCAACAGATCTTAAACCACCATCTGCCAGTCTTTGAAAAGCCTCATGAGCTTCCACCCTTGAGAGGGGAACATGATCATAGCATTACTTTGGTCCCAGGGGCACAACCACCAAATGTGCACCCATATAGATATCCATTTGCCCAAAACAATGAAATTGAAAAAATCATCAAGGAACTCTTGGAAGCAGGTGTCATTCGTCCCAACATTACTCCTTATTCATCATCGGTGGTCATAGTGCTCAAGAAAGATGGTGAATGGCGTATGTGTCCAGACTTTAGGGCCCTCAATAAGTTGACGGTCAAAGATAAATTTCCCATCCTGGTTTTCGATGATTTGCTAGATGAACTAGGTGGGACTCAATTCTTCAGTAAGCTCGACCTTCGCTCGGGCTATCACCAAATTCGCATGAAAGAAGTAGACATTCCAAAGACTGCTTTCCGAACTCATGAAGGCCATTATGAGTTCCTGGTCATGCCATTTGGTCTTTGTAATGCCCCATCCACTTTTCAGATCCTTCTGAACCACCTGCTTAAACCGTATCTCAGAGAATTTGTCCTTGTTTTCTTTGATGACATCCTCATCTACAGTCCCACCTAGGCCACACATCTTCAGCATGTAGATCTACTCTTGCAACTACTCCGCAAGCATAATTTATTTGTCAAGATGTCCAAGTGCTCATTTGGCATGGAAGAAGTTGAGTATTTTGGCCACATTGTGGGGCATGAAGGTATTAGGCTGGACCCCAAAAAGATCTAGGTAATGCAGGATTGGCCTCAACCAAAGACCTTGGAGAGCTTGAGAGGATTTTTGGGTCTCATAGGCTAATATCACAAATTTATCTACAATTATGGTCACATTGCTAGGCCCCTCACTCAACTCCTCAAGAAAAATTCATTCCTCTGGAATGATGAAGCACAACAGGCCTTTATAGCTCTCAAACATGCCATGTCTTCCACTCCAGTATTAGCACTACCCAACTTCATCAAATCTTTTGTGATTGAATGTGATGCTTCTGGTATGGGTATTGGGGTGGTCTTAATGCAGGAAGGTCGACCCTTGGCCTTCGCGAGCCAACAACTAAGTGGGAAGAATCTGGGACAATCTACCTATGAGAATGAGATGATGGCCATCTTACTTGCAGTAGATACTTGGCAACCATACTTATTGGGGCGACGTTTCCAAATCTGTACAAACCATCAAAGCCTTAAATATTTTTTGGAGCAATTCTTATCCTCGCCACAACAAAATAAATTGCTCGCCAAAATGTTGGGATATGATTATGAGATAATTTACAAGAAAGGGCACAAAAATATTGTAGCAGATGCATTATCATGCCAATTTGAGGAGGAAAGTACCCTTCTCACAATTTCCCTTCCCATTCCCAACTGGATTGAAGAGGCTTGCAAGAAATGGCTTTCACATCCTTGGCTCCCCCAAATCATTAATCAATTGCAGGCAGCTCCAAATTCCACAGCAGTCTACTCGTGGCAGGATGAGATTCTTTGCTACAAGGATAGAGTCGTAATATCACCAACATCCACCCTCAAAAGCTACATTTTGGCAGAGTTGCACTCATCTCCCACTGCAAGACATTCAGGCTTTGAGAAGACGTATGCTCGCACTCGAAGATCATTTTTTTGGATAGGCATGAAAAAGGAAATTCTTACCTTTGTAGCTAAATGCGACGTCTATTAGCACCACAAAGGAGAAACAGTCAAATCCCTAGGCACATTACAGCCATTGCCCATCCCGGCCTCAATTTGGACGGAGGTTTTTATGGATTTCATTACGGGTCATCCAAAGTCAGGAAACAAGTCAGTCATCATGGTGGTTGTGGATAGACTTTCTAAGTATGCTCATTTTTGCACCCTACCCCACCCTTTTACACGGACTTTGGTCGCTCAATATTTCATGGATCAAATCTTCAAATTGCATGGCATTCCCACTTCCATTGTGTCTGATCGTGACCTAATCTTCACCAGTAACTTTTGGCAGCAACTCTTCCAGCTACAAGGTACCCAACTACAACTCAGTACTTCCTATCATCCACAAACCGATGGTCAAACTGAAGCAATCAACAAATGTTTGAGTCCTACCTTAGGTGTTTCACTTTAGAAAAGAAACATCTCTAGGTACAGTGGATACCTCTAGTCGAATGGTGGTATAATACCAACTATCATGCCACCACCAAAATGACTCCATATGAACCAGTTTATGGTCAACTCCCTCCTTCCCCTACTTCTTATATCAAGGGATGCTCGAAGGTACAAGCAGTGGATCAACTCCTACAGAATCGCACAACCATGCTAGCCCACCTTAGGGAGAATCTTCATCAAACCCAAAACCGCATGAAGCAACAGGCAGGTCAACATCGCTCAGAACGCCAATTTCGAGAAGGGGATCAGGTATTTTTGAGGCTGCAACCATATAAGCAAACATCACTCAAAGAAAAGGGCTGTCAGAAATTATCTCCAAAATTCTACGAACTGTATCAAGTACTTCAATGCATTGGAGAAGTCACCTACAAGCTAGCTTTGCCACTCACTGCAAAAATTCATCCAGTCTTCCATGTCTCATGCCTCAAGAAAGTGATTGGGAACCATTGCAGAATTCAAACCATTCTACTTGAAGTCGATGAAGAAGGGTCAATCTGGCTCCAACTTGAACAGGTTCTTGACACACAAAAATGGCACCTGCATGGCTGCACGATCAAGGAAGTCCTCGTCAAGTGGAAAGACACCTCTCCAAAAGATGTGACCTGGGAACCAACCACTATCCTTCGACAGTTTCAGCAGCTTCAGCCTTGAGGACAAGGCTATTCTTATGGGGGAGGGAATGTTAGGGTGCAACCCTAACCCCCTTATTTATGTAATAGGATCGAGTCATAGTTATAGTTAAGTAAAGAGTCAATAAAGCCCATATTAATAATTTTAAGTGGTTGACCCGCATTTAATGAAGGGACCAAAATTAGTTGCAAATAGGCCATGGTATTATATAGATGGTATTAATAAGAACCATGGTATTGCCCCATGGTATTGCATGTATGAATCCTATATAAAGGATAGAGACTCCCCTCGAGGAGCATCGTATCTTATTTTGTAATTGAGCTCAGCCTTATTGAAGGTTGCCCCCTCGAAGAGGCAAGTGAACATTGCTTTCTGAATAATAAAATACTTGTTGTTATTTCTCATTGTTCTATGTTCTGGGTATATTTCTTCACATATTTGGTATTTTGGTATTGTCTTGCAGGTTAAGAGCATAACACATGAGGGCATATGAAAGGTCATGGAAGAAGATGAAATTGCACCCTCCTCATTTCTATAAATCTAACCTCATGCCTCATTCAATCGTGGGGGTGGGATATGGGGGGGGGACTTTATCACTTGAGGTACATGAGCTTTAGATAGTAGTTTTGTGCTTAAGGCATTAGAGAAATTTTGAGGTCTGAAATGGGCCTCCTAAGGAGTATTATAAAATAATAGTGGAAATAATAAAATAAGATTAGATTACATGATCAAATTTTAGAGGGAAAAAAGAAAGAACTTCTTTTTTAACTCATATTTTCAACATATTTCCCTATGGTTTTACTCAAATTTTGAGCAGGAGAACTCATTGGATGCAGAATTTAATTCCTCATCCAAGGAGTACCCACGTTGCATACTTTTAATGACCTTGATACACGAAAAATGAGAAATACATTAAAAAACATTATTGCAATCACGTTTTCCATGTATTTCTCATTTTTCGTGTAGTAAGGCCATTTAAAGTATGCAACATGGGTACTTCTTGGATGCGTAATTACATTTTGCATCTAATAAGTTCTCCCACTTGAAATTTGAGTAAAACCATAGGGAGATAAGTTAAAAATATGAGTTGAAAAATGTAGTTTCTTTTTTTATTTTTTTTAATCTTTTTACTTTTTTACTCCAAAAATGGTGAATCAACCTCATGGATGACATCATCATATTAAATCCTATTGGTTCTTATAAATTTGATTTTGGTTGTACATTTTCTTAGGCCCATTTTAGACCTCAAAATATCTCTAATGAGCTAGAGGCACTTAGCTCTTGGCAGTTAATAGGGTGAGTTGTGGTGAGGCTAGGGCTTTTCTTTGAAGATGGTATGAGCATCGAATGTTCTACTATTGGTATTTGATAGTTTGCATGACATGTACTTGAACTTGCAGCATGAATAATGAGAAGTTCTTCACATTCAACATTGATTCTAGTACATCTTCATAGTAGTTGTATTGGTTGTTTAGTATTTCCATTGTGTTTGCATGTGTGCCTTCATGTGGGCAATATGTTCATGAACTAATTTGTGGCTTATGACTTGCATGTTTTATTTGAATCTTTGCTTTCCTATTTCACAGTGTGCTAGTAACTTTTTGCGAACTGATTTTTAATTAACTTCTAGTACTTTCCAATTCATGTATGTTTGAGATGGTTTTAGCTCACTGATCCTTCTTATGGCATGCTTCTACTTGTTTTTTGGTTGTTACATTCTTGTATCTCATTCTGTATTTTATCAATTGTGGGTTGATCTCATTCCCATTTTCGGGGCCTTTCATTCTTGTCCTCATGCTAACATCTTCACATCTGACGAATAGGAGAAAAATGTACATGGTGGCAGGTGGGCCCACATACTGGATGGGGTTCCTATCCCAAACAGTATGAGGTGTCATTATGACTTCACACCAGAGAGACCCCCTAATAGGTGGCAAGACATTTCTCCCCGTCAATAGATCCCTTTCCTCACTAGTCATTCTTGGTATCTTTTTAGGTGTTGTTGTAACATACCCTCCCCACATTTACCTAATTTTGCAAGCCCTCCAGGTAAATGTGAAGAAAAGTGGTACTATGACATGACCCGAACTCCAAGTTCTAGTTATGTAAGTGGGGTCGACAATCGACAACTTTACTCACAACCCTTAGAGACCACAGACCACTCAGAAGGCTACAAACCACCCCAGGTGATCAATCCCTGAGTTGGACCCCATTTTCACTTACCTAACACCCTAACTGCACACATAATAAGGTAAGAGTGTGGTTAGGCCTTCAACCACATGCATAGACCTGCCTCCATGCAATTACGACCTAAATTCCCTTGTTTTGAGCCAACGGTTCTGGGATCTTAGAAACTTTTCTAGGCTAAACTCCAGAACACTACCAAAAAATTCTTGTAACTTTATAGGATCATATTAATCATGGTGACAATGCTAAACATTAAAACTTGAAACCAAAACTTGACCTAGACTGCCTAGAACACTCTAGACATTTCATCAAACATATGGTAAACATATAAGTTACAGGTCATAAATGCATATATGATCTTAAATCTTTGACCTTCATCTAAAAATCACCGATAAGGTCTAATTCCCTCTCAATTAGTTGCAAAAATAATAATTATTCCATGAATTCATCAACCATTCAATAACTTATAAAGCATAACAAGAGTCATAGCTAGAGTACATCATAAAACCATGCTTATAACTAGCATATAACCAGAACATTAACCATGACAAAACAACCATCAAATCAACATAATAACAAGTACAACTGCTCATAAATAATAGTAAGAAAATAACTCTTATTAACTTATGAAAAATCCAACCAAGTTATGGACATCCACGTACCACCCGACAATAGATTGAGTTGAACCAAATATTTCTTTCAACCAATCACCCCCGTGCCATATTCCAAGCATGAATGTGGGATCTCATGGGATAAAGAAATACATAAAAAACCAAGGGAATCCATAGGTTAAACCAACTCCACCCGCAAACTACCATGATCTGACCTAAACCGTCCCCAAGATCACAAAACCAAACCAAGCTTGGATGCCTCAGAATTTCTTCACAATACCTTGAGGAATTTTCCTATCTCTGCCCACCTGTCGAAGGCTTCCCAGAGAATACCATCCCCACTCCAAACCCTTGGCAATTTTCCTAAGACCACCTCACCTGGTTCCAAAACCTTTTGGCAATCCAAAGCTCAATTGAGAATAAATCCCATCACACCATGGTTATCCAGGGAATGGAAAGGCAAGGTTGAACCCACTTTCAAACTAGGCAAAACCCATGCCAATGATAGAAAATGAACCAAATAAACAAATGCATGTACCATGCATTCACACCTCAACTAGGAAATTACACATGCAACCTATTACCTGCAAAATCCTCATATTGAATTTGTTAACCCAACCTTCTCCTTGATTTCCTTTGCTCTCCTTTTCATTCATTTTCCTTCCTTTGATTGCTTTCTTTCTTTCTTCTCTTGGATCTATCTGTCTCTCTCTGAAACTAATTCCAGATCCAAAAATGACAAAAGCTAAAACCAACAAAACTTGTGAACTAATTCTCTAATGCCTTTTTATTATAGATGTCTCTAATTTCTTCATTTTCCTTCATTTTTCCTCTAATTTTCTAAGCATGAAAATATGCTTCTATTCACCTCCCTTTTCTCCTATTTTCCTTTATTTCTCATAAATAAATGTCTATTATTGTCTCTTTTCCTTTTCCAATGCCTTTCCCAATTTCCTTAGCAATTATTAAAAAACCAAAAGTGATTCCCACTATAGTGTTTGCACAACATTCATCTTGGAATATGTGTCCCATGACCTTGGTCTTATCTTTCCTTTATTAAACTTTATTTAATGAAACTTTAAACCAGGGTTGTCACAAACTCCTCCACTTAGGGGAACATCATCCTCAGTGTTCTATGACACCTGTGACCAATAAAATGCTGAAAACATAACATATTTCCCATGGATATTTATAACATATGTTGATACAATATTTACAATGGCATCTTCCTAAATGAAAAACAAACATACCACTTATTGGAGCTTTATAACATAGTTCATTGTAGTATTTACAACCATATTATATATATATAAGATATATATATATATAGAGATATATATATATATAATATATATATATATATATATATATGCATATACCATAAACACATTTTCTTGAACTAGAAAATAATGAAGGATACAAAGCCCACATATAATCAACCATCTCCCATGTAGCTTCATTGGGACCAAATTCTTCCACTGCACTTTAACTTTCTCTACTTATCGGTTTTGGAGCACGAGTTGTTTCCACTGCAATATGCATTGTGGTTCTAGCTGGAATTATCCCTTTGGTTCCATTTTTAATATATAAAATTCAATCACATGATAAGCATCCTACACATATCTCTTAAGTAATTAAGCATGGAAAACATCATGGACTTTCACTGTCGGAGGTAATACTGAGGTGGCAACTTGGCACATAATCCAATCCTTGAAGATATTTTCTTGGGCTTGATGCACAAGTACACATTCTCCCCAACCTAAAATTCCTTGAATTCACTATGTTAATCTACATAAATATTCTTCCTATCTTGTGTTGTCTTCAAATTCTTCTTAATAACATGCATCTCTTATTCCATCTCAACCAACATGTCTAGTCCAATCACCACCCTGTTCACTGGATCACTCCAGCTAATGGGAGTATTACAAATCCACCCATATAGAACCTCAAATGGATTCATCTTCAAGGACTCTTAATACCCATTATTATATGGAAACTCTACTAGTGGAAGATACTACTCCAACTTCCCATGTTAATGCATGGCGTGTATCCTTAACATACTAACTAGAATCATGTTAACCCTCTCTATTTTTCCATCTGTCTGCAGATGATAAGCTGTACCAAAAGATGACGTTGTCCCCAAACTTGCAAATAACTCCTTCCAAAACCTGGAAGTAAACTTGCCGTCTCTGTCTAATATGATCTTCTTAGGAACACCATACAATCTTAAATATCTCCTTGATAAAGCTATGAGCTACTGCACTAGTTGAATTAGTAGACTTAATTGTGATGAAGTGAGCTACCTTAACATGTCAACTACAACTATGATGGAATCATTTTTTTTGGATTTCCTCGGAAAACCTATAATGAAGTCCATGGAAATGACCTCCAATTTCCATTTTGGAATCAGAATCGGTTACAATATACTAGTTGGATGCTTACACTCTACTTTTTCATATTGATAGTCCAAACATCTAGCAACAAGCTCAACCACCTCTTTCTGCAAGTTCGTCCAACGATAGAATTTCTTAACTGTTGTCAATGTCTTTTGATATCCCAGGTGGCTTGAATACAGCTTGACATGAAACTCCCTCAAGATAAGCTTCTTGAGCTCACTATCATCTAGAAAATAAAACGTGTTCGTGAATCTAACCAAGCCATTTGATGTGAGATGATACTCCTCATTCTTATCACCTTCACCTTGTTGCTGTAACTTGAGCCTCAATTGTTGGTACATGTCATCATGTTTCCCTACCTATAAGATTTGCTCCTACAAGTCTATCCCATAAGAAATCACTGTTGCAATGTGATTCACCAACACTCTTCTACTAAGAGCATCTGCAACCTTATTCGCCTTTCCCTTAATGTACCTAATCTTGAAATCAAACTCACTAATGGTAGCCAACCATATAGCTTTCCTAGCATTCAAATTTGGTTGGTTAAGCAAGTACCTCAGTCCACTATGATAAATCATCAAAATAAACCTCATGCCAAGAAGATAATGCCTCCACATCTTCAAGGAATGAATGATAGCTTCCAACTCAATATCATGAGTCACATAGTTCTGCTCATGCTCATTCAACTTCCTTTACTCATAGCATACCAGCTATCCTTCCTTCATTAGGACTCCACCAAGTCCTCTATTGCAAGAATTGTACATACCACGAACTCTTTTTCAAGATCTATAATCTTCAATATCATAGAATTTGTAAGAAAACACTTCAACTGCTGAAAACTAGTTGCACACTCCTAAGTCCATTCATACTTCTAATTTCCTTTTCGCTGCAAAGATGTAATAGGATAGGAAATCCATGAGAATTTCTTGATGAACCTCTTGTAGTAACCTACTAGTCCCATGAATGATATGACCTCATCTGCATTCCTAGGAGTTGGCCACTCCATGATAGCTCTAATATTTTTCAGGTCCACTTCTATACCTTCCTTGAAAACAACATGTCCTAAGTATTGAACTTCAGTATGAAAGAAACTTCACTTATGAAGCTTATCATACAATTGATGCTCTCTCAGCAATATTAACATTGTTTCTAGGTTCTCTGCATACTCTTACTCATTCTTAGAGTATATCAATATATCATCAATGAACACTATCATAAACTTGTATAGATAAGGATGCAACAAACTATTCCTCAAACACATAAAATTAGTCGAAGCATTAGTAAGACCAAACAAAACCACTACAAACTCATAATGTCCATACCTGGTACGAAATGTAGCCTTGTAGATGTCCTCTCCTTTGATGTGTACCTCATGATACCTTGATCTCAAGTCAATCTTTGAGAATATTGTTCCTCCCTTCAACTGATCAAAAAATTCATCAATCCTCGACAAAGGATACATGTTCCTTATTGTCTCCTTGTTCAACTACTTTCAATCAATGCACCACCTGAGAGTACCATCCTTCTTATTCGCAAACAATAATGGTGCACCCCAAGGTGATACACTTGGCCTAATGTATCCCTTATCAAGCATCTCCTTAAGCTATAACTTCAATTCCATCAATTCTTGAGTGCTCACGTGTAAGGTGCCTTTGATGTTGGTTCTACTCCTGGTACCAACTCAATAGAAAATTACACTTCCCTATGAGGTGGGAACTCTGCAATCTCTGCTAGAAATACATCCTAAAACTACTGCAAAATAGGATACCTCTTCAAGACTTCAACATCCTCAACATCCTTCCCTTTTACAATGGAAACATGCACAACAAATAATTCACACCCTTTCCTGCAATTGCGTTGATCCTTCATAGTTGTAACCATTATCACCGATGTAGGCTTCTTATTTCCCTGCAAGATGCTCTTCTCTCCATCATCATCCAATCACTCAATAGCCTTATCGTAACAATCTACCTTATTCCTGTGAAGGTACAACCAATCCATGCCCAAAATCATGATGTATGAACCCAATGGAAGAAAATTTAGATGTGTTGAAGTAGGCATACCATTCATCTCAAATGTACAAGCTCTCACCCAATGATTAACTCTTTTCTTGGTCCCTGTAGCCAACTACACCAACTAAGAATCTGCATGTAATTCTTTATTCAAGCTTCCAACTAAATAATGGATGCTTGGTGATTCGCCTACTTGTCATCAAATTCTACATGTAACAGCCCTGGTTAAAAATCCATGTAAAAAAATATAATACCTGTAGGAATTTACAGGGTAAGTTCCTCAGACATAACACCAGAAGGACACCGCTCACAAACAGATCACAGATCAATACACCAGTATTTTGACGTGGTTAAAACCCTCAGAGAGGGAAACAGTCCACGGCCTGCGCCAACGTGGATACTACAGGCAATTTATTAATAAAAGAATGAAAATTTACATAAGCTTCTCTCATGCACGGTGAACCTACAAATGACCCTCCATGCGCTTTAAATAGAATTCATGGACCAATCGGGTGTCAAGCCACGGATCAAGTGTCGGTAATACCGAGGAGAGAATGAACCGTCGGATCACTACATATCGTGACCGTCGGATTGTAAGTTACAAAATGTACAACGGTAAAGAAACACACTTTACCTAATCTATACCTAACTCTATACTAGACCAAGTTGAACTTAACTATTTCCTATGTGTCGGAATATCCTAACATCCCCCCTTAAGAACAACTTGGGATAGGTTTGAAGGATTTACAAATATGACACAATAGGAGAAGGAAGGAGGCACTAGAGCCTATCCCCCCTTAGTGACAACTTCCTGAACTCCAAGCTTATATCGAAGTTTAGTGAACTTCGCCTCTGTGAGAGCCTTTGTGAAGATGTCTGCAACCTGATCATCTGTTGAACAATATTGCACTTCAAGAACATGGTCATGAATGAGCTTTCTGATGAAGTGCATGTGAAGTTCAATGTGTTTGCTGCTCTGATGCTGAACTGGTTCTTTGCAAAGCTGAATGGCACTTTGATTATCACACCAAAGTGTAGTCGGATGCTGCTGCTCAAAGCCCAATTCTGATAGGATCTGACGAAGCCACAAGGCTTCCTTACTAGCTTCCACGGCACCACGATACTCTGCTTCTGCCGACGAAAGAGAAATGGCAGCCTGTTTCTTACAAGCCCATGTAATAGGTCCTGAACCAAGAGAGAAGACATAACCGGCA